>VDFB02058242.1:359532296-359743979 GCA_007258455.2 Sequoia sempervirens | reverse complement strand
TGGCAGCCGCCTAAGAAACTGTCTGGGGTGATGGACCCTGGAAAGGGTTGCATAACCACTCTTCTAGTATGTAATTTTGTATGGGTCACATAATGCTTATGAATAGAGGTTTGAGTTTAGCGTGTATTGTGGTGTTGTGTTACTTTGTGTTGGAGTAGATTCCTCCTTGAATGTCTTATGAGTGAACCCTTGGTTGGTCAGTCAATGAGTTGGAGCAACTCAAGTTGTCGAACTACGGTGCCTCTGCGACTTATATATGTAGGCAAGGCCATCGAGTGATGAGCTCCCGAGGCATTAGGTCGGGCCCCTAGGACTGTTCTTCTGAGTCTTGTTTGAGTCTTGTCGTTTATTTCCGGTAACGTAAAAACTACCATTGATTTATATAGCTTCTCTTAGTGATCATGTACTAACTATCTTTGATCTGATGGGTGTGCCAAGTCATGTAGACCTTGTAGGTATAGGCATTGGGAGCAAGGACTTGTCGATAAAATAGAATGTAAGAGGTATGTAAGCTGACCTAAGTAAGTAGACTCTATTGCCAAAGTTAGTAATTCACTTCTATCTTTTCTTGTAGCTTGTGTGATCATTGAATATAGCTATAGGTAGTGAATTGTATTGTTTTAAAAAAAATAAAATTATTTGCTGTGTGTGTTCTCTGGGGTTTGCATGACGGGCGTTACATGTATGCTAATCATAATAGTCTAGATTGTAGTTCACGTGAGAAAATGTGGTAATATAAATTCCTTACTTGAAAATTTTTAGGGGAAGATTTAATAAAAAATGGATCACATTTATAACTAGTAGGATCCTATAGCTTCCTTGATGCAAATTGAATTCTTGATTGAATAGTTATGAGTTGAATGTATATTTGATAAGGACTAAAGTAGTTGGGTATAGTAATAATAGGATTATAAACTTAGGATTATGTTATCATCATATGCCCTCACCTCACCCTTGAGGATCTTAGTGATAAAAAAAAAAAGATAACTAATCCTTTGATTTAATTTAACTTCAATTCCTTTTAATTCTATGCAATACTTCTTGTTACAAGGTTAATTACTATCTAATTTTCAAAGTGTTAGGTATTGGTTTCATCCATTTTAAAAAGATGCATATTAGAATTAGTATTCGTTTCCAAGAAAATAAAGCATTAGTAAATTTAAGATTTGCAAAGTAAATTTCAAGTGTTAGAATGGTTCAAATATATCAATAATAGTTAAAGGTAACAATTTGATAGATTAAAATAAGCTATTTTCAAGGAGTTAATGTTTGCTAAAACCACTTTTTAAAGTTAAAGTAATTACAAAATTTATTTTAAAATGTTTAGAATAGTTTATGTTTTTCTAAAAAATAGAATTAAGTATTTATTTATGAAAAAGTGATGCTTGGAGTACTTTTAAGAAATTCTCGAAGTATTTAAATAGTTTATGTTTATTTTGTAAAGACAAGTGATATTAGTTAATATGGATAATTAAAGAGATGAGTTTAGAAAGGTAACTTTAGTTCATTAATATAGTTTATTTTATATGATTAGTATTGGATAAATTCACTTTCAATAACATGAGCAAATAATAGTTGTTTAGTTTAATTCCAAAAGTAATTGTTTTATTCATTTAGGGAAATAAAATTAGATAAGTTTATCTATGTGCTTATTTACTTTCATTATTTAATTTTATGTAAGTAGTATGACTTTTATTTTGTGCTAGATAGAAAACCTTAAACAAGATTTGAAACTAAAACTAGCAGCGTTCGGTATCAGCGGTGCCTCTGGCTTACGTTTACGGGTAATGCCGTCGCGCTTGAGCTACTGCATCCATAGCCTAACACAACTGCAACAACGACGTCTATGGCACCGTCCCTTTAAATCGCCGGGGAGAAATAAGGAACACCATGTTAATAAAATCCAAGAGACGGGTAATCTCTCTCAGATCGATAATCTAATAAGATAATTTTAAATGAACAAAAAATTCGCTAGTCCAAACCTAGTAAACCCCATTATAGGATTCAATGGAATTGTTTTAATATATTGTTATGATAATTAAAGGTAATTGTATCTCAAATGGGTTCAAGGGAGACGTTATTTAGGAACTAGGATTTAGATGTTTAGGAAACAAGCAATAGTCAAGGAGACTATTTACTTATATTTTATTGCTTCCCTTCATGGGTAGCAATCGCAGAGGAACTGTCTAGGGAAAATGAAAATCCCTAGAAATGGTTGCGTACCCATAAAATAGTTCACAACAAACATAGATTAGAAAACAAAACTACATATTTTACGCCTTGATCCCATTTGGAAGGAGGGTATGTAGGCATTTTGGGAAACGAAGAATGCTCCCAGTATGTCAGGCGTTCGGGGATGGGGCTTAGGGAAGTTTAAGATAATGATAAATTAAAATATAAATTAATATTTCAAGAGAATCACTTGGTCAAAAGGGGCTATAAATATCAAACATAAAGATAAGATAAAAAAAAGTTCCTTGTATACTCGGAAGGAATCCCGGATGGATTCGCTTGACTCCCCAACGAAATAGGCTAAATTTTGAGGTGGGACTCAAGCTACATATTTATTTTAATATACTCCTAAGGATGATGACCTCGGTGCACTTCTAAGGGAAGTGTAGTCTTTAGTGAGTGACTCAGGACCCAAATGGTCTCGATGAGTCTAAGTCTCTGGCCAGAGCACATTCCTATCCTTTATAGATAGACGTCTACCCCATTTGGGTAGATTCCTATCCTAGATGGATAGATGAATTCTTGTCCTGTATGGACAAATTCCTAACCCGTATGGTTGGATTCCTGTCTCGGATGGATGGATGCCTATCCCGTATGGATAGAAGTACCTGAGTATGCAAGCGAATGAACACATAATAAGGTAGTAAAAAAAAAAAATAGTGGTAATTTTTGGATTATTAGTTTGGGTTATTACAAGCATCAACACCCATGAAACTCCCATGGCATGCTTTCCATTTCTACTAAAAGACCGTAAAAGTGGGGTGGTTTCAGAACGACTGTTTTCTTGCACCAACAAATAGATCAAGGATTTTGGCAATTCTAAAACATGGGTTTTAATTAGGACATTCCGTTCGTGGAAATTGACCTATACGGGGAGAGTCCCCTTTCAGATCCATCTCGTCAGAGCCAACCATGTGATATTGGCGTTTATTCCAATACCCACATTTATATCCCAGCTGGAAATACTCTCGAGTTGAGAGTGTTACCGGTTGAGTTGTTCCCTTGGGTGAGTACTTTTTCCCCAAGGCAGGCCCTCTAAGATAAAAAAAAGTGAATAAACTTATTCATAGTTCAATCAACCCTTGTTTAGAAACAAAGGGACAACACATGCAATAAATTTATTCACACTCGCACAAGATTTTGTTCAATTTTGAACCCAAAATGAAGTGTGGAGGTGATTGCTTTGTCTCAACCTAAAATCACAAAAAGAGGCCTTTTGATTCTCAAGATCGCTATAAAGCACGAGAGAAGTGCATATGTCCTTTTTCAATGAAGTTAGTTTGAGTAAGCCATCATGAAGACAAAGTTGCACATGTTCATTTTAAATCCACAAAGAAATTTTGAGTTCTTTTTAAAGCACCAAAAGACAAATGAGAGTTGTTTTGTTCAATTGTTAACCAAAAAAAAACTCTAGTAAGTTGTAGTCCTAATGTTCATTTTAAACCTTTGAAAAAAATTGAAAATATTCTTTTTAAAGCCCAAATGAAATTAGTGTCCTAAGCAAAAAGAGAACAATTTCTTAAAAGTGTTAAACAAACACTAAAGAGTTTAAAAACACTTTGATTTTGTGAAGTACCATCATCATGCTTCCTTTTCTTTCGTTTTAATTGATCCAACCTATAAGAGAGAAAATCAGTCAAATTATGCAAAACATAGAGGTTAAAAAGCAAAAACAAAAGATAAACTCATCATTAATCAAAAAGCACGTGCTAAAATAAAATTTCAACTTTTTACTCCCTGGCAACGGCGCAACCCATGACTGCATCGCAGTTTGATTTCTTAGCGGTGTTGTACAACGCCACTTACCAGTCAGCGGTACTCTATGTATAGACCAGTGAGCTCAACTACGTCACACTTTTGCTCAGCGTTGCTATTTTTTTTTGAAAAATCCCGCGAGTCAGATTGGTCAAGCGGCGTAGTTTAAAATTCAAAATCTTGGGCAGGAAGACTTCAGTGTCGCAGTTTGAATTTACAACGGTGTTGTATGGCAATGCTAGAGAACCAATGGTGCTATATGGCGACGCTGAGCTTCTAGTGTTGGAATTTTTCTATGCACAAACAAAAATGCAAAATTTCTAGGAAAAAGTGATTAAAAATGAGATCATGGCCTCCTTCTAGCACCAAATGTGAGAACCCCAATCCAAATACCTGTAAAACAATGAGAACAAACACATTAGATTAGAAATTAAAAGCATGAACAAGGATTCCCCATGAAATCCACTAACATAGCTCAAATTAGGAAAAGCAATGAAGAACACAATGAAAATAATGAAATAGAGATTGAATCCTAATTAAGCTAGCAAACTCATGATCCCATGGGGGAATTGGTGCCAATTTGATGTGAAAATTGACCCTTTCCCAATTCCTATGATGCAAGATTGATGTATGTTGATGAATTTTGATGAGTGATCCACTTTTTTGATGCTTTATGAGAGCTCCAAGCTAAAAACCTACATAACCTAGCTATGATTCAATGATATTGGATGGAAATGGCTAAATATTTTAGCATAGTAACTTTGCATAATTTGTGTATGATCAAATGAGGAGATGAGCTCTTCATTTATAGATAAGATTGAAGGATGAATGTCTAAAATTGAGCAATGTGGGACTAACATTCATCCAATGGCAAGATGCCACTTGTCAATCTATGAGTGGATGGAGGATGTGCAAGTTTGGAGGATTGTGCCAATAAATGCTTATTTTTGAATTTTGAATTTTGTTGAAATGACTTGCAAGAGGGAAGAGAGAAAAGCATTAAATTCCACTTGGCTCAAGGAAAAAGAAATGTAAGAGGGAGTTAAATGCCTTGTTGGATGTGCATGTCAACTTGGATTTTTGAATTCAAACTTGAAGAATATTCCAAAAGATGCCTTGTTGAGGAAAATAGAGATTTAATAAATCAATTAAATCTATTTTCATGTGCAAGTGGTAAAAACTGGAGGATGGGAAATGATAAGAGATTAAATTAATCAAAGTTAATTAATTTAAGGAGAGAGATTAGATGATGTGACAAATTTGACTTAGATTTGTGGATTTATTTAAATCAAAAAATGAGAAGAATGTGATAAGAGATTTAATTAAATAAAGATTATGATTTATTTAATTAACAGGGATGATGTTAGATTAAACTAAATAATGTTTTAATTTATTTAATTTAATAGATAGACTTAAGATATTTAATCAAATTAAATTAATTATTTAATTAAATTAGATAATTAGATCAAGATGGCTAATTTAATTATTGAGAAGACATGACTTAATTAGATAACTCGTTTATTTAATTAAGAGAGGAATATTGATAAATTTAATTGGATAAGGGGATTTGATTAAATGGTTAGAACGAAGGATGATTCAGGATGAAACGATGTTAGTAGTCGGGATCGGATGCATAATGTCAATCGGTACATTTTACGTGTCTACACTAACATCATTTTGTCCTGAATCATCCTTTGGTCTAACCATTTAATCAAATCCCCTTATCTGATTAAATTCATCAATATTCCTCTCTTAATTAAATAAACCAATAATCTAATTAAGTCACCTCTTCTCGATAATTAAATTAACCATCTTGATCTAATTATCCTATTTAATTAAATACTTTATTTTATTTGATTAAATTTCTAAAGTCTATCTATTAAATTAAATAAATTAAAACCTGATTTAGTTTAATCTAACATCATCCCTTTTAATTAAATAAATCAAAATATTTATTTAATTAATCTCTTATTACATTCCTCTCATATTTGATTTAAATAAATCCACAAACTTAAGTCAAATAGGTCACACATCCCCCTCATTAAATTAATTAACTTTGATTAATTGAATCTTCTCTCATGTCCCATCCTCCAGCTTTTACCATTTGCACATGAAAATAGATTTAATTGATTTGTTAAATCTCTATTTTCCTCAACAAGGCATCTTTTAAAGGAATATTCTCCAAGTTTGAATTCAAAATCCAAGTTGACATGTACATCCAACAAGGCATTAACTCCATATTACATGTCCTTTGCCTTGAGCCAAGTGGCATTCAATGCATTCTTTCTTCCCTCTTGCATGCCATTTCAACAAATTCAAAATTAAAAAATATGCATTTATTGGTACAATCATCAAAACTGGCACATCCTCCATCCACTTATTGGTTGGCAAGTGGCATCTTTCCATTGGTTGAATTTTAGTCTGGGCACATTGCTCTATTTTGGACATTCATCCATCAATCTCATCTATAAATAAGAGGCTAATCTCCTCATTTCATTATCCACAATTTGAGTAAACTTACTATGCTCAAATATTTAGCAAATTCCATCCATTATCATTGAATATTAGCTAGGGTATGCAGGTTTTTCCATTGGAGCACCCACCATCCTTCATCAAAGTGGATCATTCATCAAAAATTATCAATCTTGCATCATAGGAATTGGGAAAGGGCCAATTTTCACATCAAATTGGCACCAATTCCCCCATGGGATTATGAGTTTGCTAGTTTAAATAGGATTCAATCTCTATTTCATTGTTTTCTTATTGTGTTTTTCATTTCTTTTCCCAATTTGAGCTTTGTAAATGGATTTCATGGGGAATCCTTGTTCTTACTTGCATTTGATCATCTAATGTGTTTGTTCTTATTGTTTTGCAGGTATTTGGATTGGGGTTCGCACATTTGGTGCTAGAAGGAGGGAAATCTCACCTTTGAATCACATTTTTTTTAATCAAATTCACACATTTTTCTTTGTTTACAAGTTCAACATCGTTGTTTAGCACTGCTGGTTCTCCAGCATTACCATATAGCACCATTGGAAATTCAAACTGCTATGCTGAAGTCTTCTCGCCCAAGATTTTGAGTTTCAAACTACGCTACTTGACTAATCTGACCCACGAGAATTTTCAAAGAAATCAAACAGCGACACTGAGAAAAAGGGTGATGCATTTGAGCTCACTAGTCCAGGTATAGAGCACCGTTGATTGGTAAGTGGCGCTATACAACACCTCTGGAGAAATCAAACTGTGATGCAGTCACGGGTTGTGCCACTGATAGGGAGTAAAAAGTTGAAATTTCATTTTAGCACGTGTCTTTTGTTAAAGGATAAGTTTATCTCTTTTTTTTTGCCTTTTAACCTCTGTGTTTTGCAAAAATTGATTGATTTTCTTTCTTGTAGGTTGGATCAATTAAAAACAAAAGAAAGAGAAGCATGATGATGGTATTTCACCAAATCAAAGTGTTTGCTTAACACTCTTAGGAAACTGTTATCTCTTCTTGCTTAGGATACTAATTTCATTTGGGCTTTTAAAAAGAACCTTTTCATTTTTTGCAAAGGCTTAAAATGAACATTAGGACTACAACTTACTAGAGTTTGTTTTTTGGTTAACAATTGAACAAAACAATTCTCACTTATCCTTTGGTGCTTTAAAAACAACTCACAATTACTTTGTGGCTCTAAAATGAACAAGTGCAACTTTGTCTTCGTGATGGATTACTTAAACTAACTTCATTGAAAAAGGACATATGCGCTTCTCTCGTGCTTTATAGTGATCTTGAGAATCAAAAGGCCCTTTTTTGTGATTTTAGGTTGAGATAAAGAAATCACATCCAAACTTCATTTTGGGTTTAAAATTGAACAAAACATTTTGTGAGTGTGAGTAGAGCATCAGTGCGTACATTCTCTCTCTTTGTGTTGCAAACAAAGATTGATCGAGTTACGGATATTGTCTTTACTCACTTTTGTTTATCTTAGAGGGCCTGCCTTAGGGAAAAAGTACTCACCCAAGGGAATGACTCAATCGGTAACACACTAAAGCCAAGAGTATTTCCAACCGAGATATAAATGTGGGTATTGGAATAAATGCCAATATCACACGATTGGCTCCAACGAGATGGATCTGAAAAAGGACTCTCATCGTATGGGTCAATCTCCACGAACAGAAAGTCCTAATTAAAACCCATGTTTTATAATTGCCAAAATCCTTGATCTATTTGTTGGTGCAAGAATGGTCGTTCTGAAGCCACCGCACACTTTTACAGTCTTTTAGTAGAAATGGAAAGCATGCCATGGTAGTTTCATGGGTGTTGATGCTTGGTGCCCCGAATGATGTTAATGAGCCGTGGAGGGGAGCCAGTGGGGTCAAACATCTAACCATTTGCTAAAGATAAGCGTAGTTGGACTTGTCCAAGTGGGGACTCAACAAATATTGTCTTCCATATCCATAGGGTTGTACTTATTCTTGGTTATGAAATGCTTTGCTTGTTCAAAAACATCTTGGAAACAAACACTTAAACATCATCATCAAAATTTCAAACCCTTTAGGAGAAATACAATTGACCCAATTCATGTGTTATTGCTTGCCCTTGGGATTCTATCCTTAGAGGTTTCTAAACATTTGGATTACATCTCAATTTTTCTACTAAAGTTAAACAATAGGTAACCCTTGCCTTGAATTCATCGAATTTCCACATAACATGTTTTGTGGGATTCAAAGAAATTAAGACATTGGACATCTAGTTTGGAAACCTAATCAAAGAAGTATTTGTGGTAAAATAAAGTCACTAAGAAAAGATAACAAAATGAACTCTCACATGTGTTGAAACCTCACAAGAAATTCAAAATCCCAAAACAAAAGTCCTTGATTCAAAATCCGGAAATGTATGCTCAAATTGAACCACTTCTTGGTTATAAAGGTCTATAGAAGCATTACATGTTCTTCAATACCGAGGTTTAGGTAAACAAGTGTCTTTTTTAGGTTCATCTTAGGATCAAAAGAAATAAAAATCTCTTTTCACCCATCCTTCAAACATCAAACCAAAAATCATATCACCATCACCTTTTGAGAAATCTTGAAATTATCCTTCATGCTAGGCTTTTTGGCAAAAATCCAAATCATCAAATCCTTGAGGCAAAATCCTTGAAAATATTTATCAAATCATCTTTGGCTAGGTATGTGTAGATGCATCCTTTTGCATATTCTTAGTCAAAGTTATCCAACCATCTTGTTTAGCTATTTATATGTAGATGCATCCTTCTTCATATGCTTGGTTAAATTATCATCTTGTTTGAATAGGTGTGGGTAGATGCATCCTTCTCCCTGCACATATTCAAATTATCATTCTTTGAGAAAATATACCCCTTAGATAATAATCCAACATCTTAGGGTCTATTTTTTCAATCAAAGCAAATCAAAATTAATAAAGTCAAGGGAAATCCAAGAAAATCAAAAATCAAAATCCAAAACATATCCAAAAGTCCCAAAAGTCTAGCATCCCCCTCAAGATTTATCAAAAGATCAAAAATCCACATCATCCATCTCTTACATCATCATCATATCACCTTTCAATCCTCAAGATATCCTAAAATTTTCTCTTTTGGGCATAGAGTAAAGATCAATCCAAAGGATTAAGAGATTCATCTCCCATATTCTTGAAAATTGATCCTTGTTTTATGGTTCAAATTGGATATCAATACAAGAAGAGCATGGAAGCCGACAAAGAAACACCCGCTTCAAGTGAGCTAAGCCAAATGAATGTCGAAATGAATCTTGTTGAATCAAGAAATCCTTTGACTATCTCATCATCACAAAACCCACAAGAAGAAAATCAAGAAGAGGACCTTACCTTTGGGATTTTTCATGAAGAAATAACTGAAATGCTCCAAAATTCAGAAAACCATTAAATTGTCAATATCATGATGAGGCTTAACCTTTCACTATACATGCTCGAACTAGGAAAACAAGGGGCCAAATTACCTTCTGATTTTGACATGAGCTCTATAGTGGAACCATCTTTAGAGGTCATGCCTCTAATTTCATCCACACTCCCCATCTCATCTACACCCCCATCCCAAAGCATCACTCAAAACATTCCGCAAATCACATCTTTTTCTCCAACCCAACCCAATGTTAATAAGGGAAATGCATTTCTTAATGCTATTCAAACACACCCCATTTTTAACAATCAAGACTTGGATGCAAATACCATCTTGGAACAAAACATACCCCAAAATACATTACATAAGTATGTTCCTCTCACTTTCCATAATGATCCATCATCATCATCCTTCCGCGCAACACCTCAAACTTCTCTTCTCACAAATTCGCAAGAAGAAGGTGACATGTTCGAACCTAGGGGAATTTTTGACACCACATCATTTTCTCAATAAATCACACCCCTCACATTTTCACCTCTCCCACAATTACCACCATTATCCACACCTCTACTTGGCTTGGGGCTTCCACCTTTACCAAATATTAATCAAATCAACATTCCAAACACCAATCAAAGCATTACACCAAACTTTCAAAACTTGTCATCAATATCGCAACAGCAGATGACAACTACACAAGAAATCATGACATCATCAACCACCCCCTAACATCTCAAAGCATGGTCTCTCAAGGGCCAATCACACCAACAACACCATTCACCACTCAAACCACCAAAACGACAACACCATTCACCACTCAAACCACCAACACGACATCACCACTCACCACCACCACAAACACCATTCCAAATCCATCACCACCCCCACCACCACCAAACTCCAATTTATCAAACCAATACAAGATGGCATTGCAAGCTGCTCACCAAGCTACTTATCAAAAGGAATTCCTACAAATGCAAAAGAAAAAATCCGCACAAATGGCTGCTCAACAAGCCGCACAAGCAGTGTAAAATGCTCAAAATTCCCAAATTCCACATGGTCGTACAAGCCCAAGCCTTATTGCAACAATAAAAACAACAAGCTGCTCAATCAGACCAAGTCACATTACAAGCACAAAAGATTTCTCAAGCCCAAATTCTATTGCAACAACAAATGACACAAGCAGTGCAAGCACAAGCTCAAGCTTAGGTGTACACCCAATATCAAGCACAACAAGCACAAGCACAAGCACAACTTCTTGCACAAAAACAAGTAGCACAACTGCAAGCATATCAGCAAGCAATAAAACAATATCAAGAGCAGCAAGAAAGCAACCCAATTAGCATCCCAACAACAAGCATTGTTGGAACAACAACAAGCGTTGTTGGAACAACAACAAGCACAATAGCAAGCTCAACAACAAGCAATACTAGCACAACAACAAGCAATCCTAGCACAACAACAATAGGATCAACAACAAGCGTTGTTTATACAACAACAAGTGCAAGCATACCTGGCTCGATAGAATGTGCAAATACCATCAAACAACACACCAAACAACCCACCCATCCAACCCACAATCAAAACACCTTTATCCCACCCCCTGATCCGCAAAATGACATAACAACACAAATTAGGTTGCTCTCACAACAAGTGCTCGATCTTCAATTAGGATGAACCATAAAAACACCAAGAAACTTGTGTCCCTATCCATTTGACAGGAGTCTTGTGATGAAACCATTCCCCAAGGGATTTGAGATCCCCAAGTTTGACAAATATCATGGGATGGGAAACCATGAAGATCACATCAGGGAATTCCAGGTTCATTGCATGGAAGTTGCATATGACGATACTTATCTGATGCGGCTATTTCCTAGGAGTTTGGCTGGCCACGCTATGGAATGGTTCTCTTGCCTACCTATAGGCATCAGAACATTCCAAGAGATTATAGATGCATTCATTAAAAATTATGCATGCAACATTGCCATGGATGTTAGTCTAGAAGAACTCTCAGCTTTGAAACAAGGAAAGAATGAATCATTTGCTTCATTCCTACAATGATGGCGATCCAAGGCCAATCAGAGAAAATGGACCATGCCCAAGGAACAACAAGTTTGCACCATTATATCCAACCTTGACGGCCTCTTGGTATTTCATCTCAAGGTACAAGGGATCACCACATATGACCAGTTGATCTCCAAGGTGCTCAGCATCAAACGAGCCCTTATGACTCAACCTGTAGGATCAACTTCATACCTTGAACAACAAAACAACCACCCACCCGCCAATTACAACGATAAACCTCACACGTGGGAAAGGAACAAAATTGTTACTAATGATTGTGTTGTCAACGCCAAAGTGGTCATCAGTGCCCCACGCCAAAATACACCCACACCACAAATCCAAATCCAACACCAAAACAATCATCAGACAACACAACAACCAAACAACAATCCAACAATTAACAATCTCAATGATCAAAGGGGACCACCCCAACCGAACGAGAATTACCCCAAGAGAAAGTACACCGCTTTTGGGGAACCACTAGAAGTCATCATGGAGAAGTTGATAAATGAAAAACTCATCAAAGCTCACACCTATGAGAATTACCAAGGAACCGAAGTGAAACCTCCTTGGTATAATGAGAATCAACTTTGTGACTTCCATAAAATCAAAGGGCATAGCACGAATAGTTGTATGAGGCTAAAAAACATAATTCAAGATCTCATCGATCAAAGAATTATAAATGTGGAACAACCAACAAGAAACCAAGACCTTAATATATACACGAATCTGATGCCTAACCATGGCAATAAAGGGAATAATAATAACACTGATAAGGGGAAAGGCACCCACACAAATTTGAATCATGTGTATGAAACTGTCGTTGCCTCCCTACATGAATACTACACAATGATCACCATCAAAGGCGCCCATGTCGATTGTGGAGTCACCACAAGAGGAAACAAAGTTACCATTGTAGGATTATCAAAGCCAAATAGAGTCCCCGCATCTAGATCTATCCCTAATGGATATAATGTCCTTGATCAGCTCAAAAAAATGCCAACGCAAATATCCATCATGGAATTGCTAAAAATCTCACCTTCCCATAAGAAAATCCTTGAGGAAGCGTTGGCTTCATCCATTGTCCCCGTAAATCTTGATACAGAACAATTCCAAGCTATGGTTGGAAATATCATTACACCAAATCTCCTCACATTCTCTGACCAGGATTTCCCCACTCAACCATCTCATAACCATGCACTCCACTTAGAAGTCATAGTATAGAAAAGAAAAGTCAAAAGGGTCTTGGTGGATGGAGGTGCAGGCTTGAATATATGTTCTCTAAAGCTCATCAAACAATTAAAAATATCAGAGGATTCTATTGAAAAAGGAAAGGGTATCACAATAAGAGCATATTATGATCAAGAAAGAGTGTCCCAGGGAAAAATAAAACTCCCTATTCAAGTAGGTCCGGCTATCATGGAAACCACTTGTCAGGTCTTTGACCTCAAATTGCCGTATAACATCCTCCTAGGATGTCCATGGATTCATGCGATGAAAGCAGTAGTGTCAACTTTCCATCAATGTGCTAAATTCACACATGAAGGAAAAGAAGTTACCATCCATGGAGATCGTGAACCATTCTCCTATTGCAAAAGCCTTGAAGCAAAGTACTATAAAATCCCCCAAGTACCAAAAAATGATGAGGGTCCATCTACACCATACATTGATCCTGCCACTCTCGCATCCACTTCTGCGACATAGACACCTGCCACTCCCGCCATTCCCACCATCTCTGACATTAAGGTCATCATCCAAGATAATGGTTGTGGAAATTACATGATCCCTAAAAAATGCTTTTTTGGTAGGAGAGTTACCACAGTCTCCTAGATCACGAGGACACCTACAAATAAATGAAGCCTCCACATCTCAAACGTCTCCTGAAGACTATCCCAACTTTACAAGTTGGGGAGATCTTGGCCAAGAAGTTATTGAGATAGATCCATCTCATATGCTATATCAAGATGAGAGACCAGTAGCTGATTTACCAATGGATGATAGAAGTAAGGGTCTACAAATGATGCTCGCAATGGGCTATGACAGAAACCAAAGACTTGGGAGAAACAACAATGGGCTTATAATACCTATCATTCTGGAGATGCGAGTGATAAAAAATCTTGGTCTTGGATGTACCCCTTCGAGTATAACCATACGTGGCTAAAGTCCTCCAATTAGAAGGGTTAATAATCCTCCTCAGCCAACAATAGCACAACTATGCTTACCAGTATCTATAGGTTGCGTCTTAGATAACTATATGTCTGACATAACCGACGCCTATAGTAGTAGTGATGACGAGGATCCCACATCCAATCTACCTAGGCTATTTGAGGATACCACTCTTTGCATGATTAGCACCCTATCTTTTGAATCAGACTACCAAAATCATGAGATCCACCTAGTATATCCCCAACTCATTGACTATGACCAACGAGGACCACCAATTCTTGATACATTCAAAAATGATGAGGCACTGTCAGAATTCATGGGACTACAAGATAACATTCCATGTGGAGATCACAAAGCAGGGTTCCTAATAGAGCTAGATACACATGCCTATTATGGGGAAATGATTGAATCCCTTAGTCGCAAAAGTGAAAAATTAAGAATAATATCTAAGTCCTTGAGTGAAAACCACACTGTGGCACTATCCGAATAGAAAAAAGTAAAAAGAAAGGATGCATCCAATGGTGAAAACCTCTCCGAGGAACCCAAGGATGGGGGATTCAATCTTCCTTTTAAATCTCTTCATCAAGAAAAATTAGCAGTTCTGGCAGAAAGGTGCAATCCGGTCAATCTAGGAACAAAGGAAACCCTGCACATCACATTCTATGCAGAGTCATTACTATTAGAGGAACAAGAGCTCCTAGCAGCTCTCCTAAGAGAAAGATAGATAAACTTTGCATGGAGCTATGTTGACATGCCTAGGCTTGATCTGGAGGTCGTGGTACACCACTTAGCAGTATATCTAGAAGCAAAGCCTATTAAACAAAAGCTTTGAAAAATGCACCCTCAGATCACCTTATTAGTCAAAATGGAGCTAAAAAAGCTATTAGATGTGGGATTCATCCGACCGATAGATTATCCAGAATGGGTGTCAAAATTAGTACCTATCTCAAAACCTGATGGGGGCATCAGAATTTGCACAGACTTCAGAGACTTGAATAAAGCATGTCTGAAAGATAACTTCCCACTTCCAAACATCGACATGATAGTAGACATGACAGTTGGACATGAAATGTTGTCACTAATGGATGGATTCTCAAGATACAATCAGATCATGATAGCTAAAGAGGACCAACATAAAACAACTTTCACTTGTCCATGGGGGATTTACTGTTGGAACATGATGCCATTCAGCTTAAAGAATGCAAGAGAAACATACCAAAGGGCCATGACCTTAATATTACATGACATGATCCACAAAATAGTTGAAGATTATGTTGATGACATCCTAGCTAAGTCCAGAAGGAGAAAGGATCACATAGCAACCCTAGGTGCCATTTTTGACAGGCTCAAAGAGTAAAAATTCAGATTAAACCCAAAGAAGTGTGTCTTCAGCGTACAATCAGGAAAATTGCTAGGATATATAGTGTCAATGAGAGGTATTGAGGTAGATCTAGAAAAGGTAAAAGAAATCCTTGAAATGGAGGCACCAAAAACATTAAAGCAATTAAGAGGTCTCCAAGGCAGGCTCGAATCCATTCGAAGATTCATAGCATAGTTGGTGGACAAACAGAACCCATACTTTCACCTACTTCACAAGGGAGTAGGATACAAATGGGATACCAAGTGTGAAGAGGCATTTAGTCAAATCAAAGAATATCTACTAACACCACTAGTCTTAATGCCACCAATCCCAAGAAAACCATTAATTCTCTATGTGTCATCAACAACAGTAGCCCTTGGAGCTCTCCAAGCTCAACATGACGAAAATGGAACAGAAAATGCTATCTATTACATCAGCAGAACAATGGTTGGGCATGAGATAAACTATTCATTCATAGAGAAAGCATGCCTAGCAGTAGTGTTTGCATCACAGAAATTCAAACATTACATGTTGGCACACAAAATAAAATTCATCGCCAAAATTGACCCTCTCAAGTACTTATTGTCAAAGGCAATGCTCACAGGAAGAATGGCCAAATGGGTGATGATACTGTTAGAATACAACATTGAATATGTGGAGCGGAAAGCAATCAAAGGCCAAGTCATTGCAGATCAACTTGCAGAAGCACCAATCTATTTGGAGAATCCTCTTGTCTCATAGTTTCCAAATGAATCTAATTTCAATCTCAACATAGTTGACCACTGGAAACTGTACTTTGATGGCTCATACACACATCATGGATCAGGAGCTGGTGTCTTCTTTATCACCCCACAAGGGGAATGCATACCAAGGTCCTACAAACTGGCATTTGCCTGCACCAATAACATAGTAGAATACGAGGCTTTAACCGTAGGTCTCAGAATAGTAGTGCAGTGGAACATTCTAGCTCTCAAAGTATACGAAGACTCCCAATTGATAATAAATCAAGTGAACGATGAATACCAGACCAAGGACGACAAGCTCACTCCATACAAAAAATTGGTGGACTCTCAAAGAATCCTTCATCGAAATTACATTTGAGCAGATACCCAGAGCCAAAAATAGAGCAATAGACGCCATGGAAACAATCAAATCTTTATTGGACCTCCCCCACAACATTCCAAAGTATGAATTCTTGATAGAGCAGTTTCTCGTGCTTGCATTCGAGGTACCATAATCAGAATTTGTGTGCGAAATCGTTGGTCCTGGTGATCCTTGGTACCATGACATTTACACATACCTTTGAATAGGAGTCATACCCATCGACTTGCCCTCAAACCTAAAATGAACCTTTGTTAAAAATCCATCCTGATTCGTCATCCTAGAAGATACCCTATATCGTAGAAGCATAGAAGGAACCCTACTGCGCTGCTTAAACGTTGAGGAGGCATTGACCACTCTAACTGAAGTACATACGGTATTTGTGGTTCACACTCGAGTGGAATGACTATAGCCAAGAAATTGTTGAGGATGGGGTATTATTGGCCCACAATGGAAAGAGAGGTACATGACTATGCCAGAAGGTTTCTACAATGTCAGCAGCATGGGGACCTCATCCATGCTCTAGCTCAATAACTTCATCCCATTGTCACATCATGGCCCTTTTTGTAGTGGGGACTCAATCTCATTGGAAAAATAACTCCCACTTCATCTAACAGCCACAAATTCATCATAACCGCAATGGAGTACTTTACTAAGTGGGTGGAAGCCATACCCATGACATATATAACTAGGAAACAGATTTCAAAGTTCATACCGAACTATCTCATTTGCCACTATGGTGTTCCACAAGCCATTATCTTAGATAATGGGACACCATTCAAAAATCAGGAGGTCCGTGACTTATGCAAAAAAATCAAAATCCAACATCACTTCTCTACCCCATACTATCCCCAAGGAAATGGCCAAGCAGAAGCTACAAATAAGACCATTTTGAAAATCCTCAAGAAAATATTCAATGACGTGGGTCGTGACTGGAATTTGCAGCTCAATCCTGCCCTCTGGGCCTATCGAACAACCATCCACACACCCATCGGTGCCACCCTCTTCTCCCTAGTTTACGGATTAGAAGCAGTACTCCCCATTGAGATCGAGCTTCCATCACTCAGGATATCACTACAAAACCTCATCACAGATGAAGAGTACTGAGTATCAAGATTGAATGAGCTGGAGCTACTGGATGAGCGACATATAGATGCTTTGAATCATCTACAAGTCTATCATAATAGACTCAAAAGGAGCTATAATAAGAAAATTAGAAGCGAGACTTTCCAAGTCAGAGAACTGGTATTAAAAGAGAATCAAAAGAATGTCCCAAACCCAAGCAACAAAGGAAAATTTGAACTCAATTGGTTGGGACCATTCATTATCAGAGCAAGTTATAAGTCAGGGGCATATCAGTTATCAAAACCTAAAGGGGAACCTCTACAAGAGCCCATGAATAGCTCTCATCTCAAAAAGTTTTATGCCTAATCTTTGAAGGTATAGAACCAAAAAATCAAAAAATTAGAAAATGTCCTGAAAAAATGGTTACTTTGGTGAAAACCTGGAAAACATGCATCTTGGTGATAGCAAAAAAATAAAAATAAAAAAATCCAAAAAAATTAGAAAAAGAATTGAAAATAGTAAAGAAAAAAATCATCCTCTAGTGAAAACCACTTCGGTGGCACTTTGGACAAGTACCTTGGTGAAAACCTGGAAAATAGGCACCTTGTGTAAATAAGCACTTTCCATCCACCAAGATCTTTACGGCTTGTTCTGCATCATCCATCCATTATGTTTCCATCATCCATCGCATTCAGATCTCCATCCATCACTCATTCACCCACATCCACACCATAGCTTGGTCCTGTTTTCATATCATGATCCCTCCTAGTACTACTTGGCCAATCCTCAAGGTCAGTTTGTCCTACCTTTATCGGAGTAGTCTATTGCATCACGCTGGGGGAATGTTATTATCGGATCAAATTCTTGTATATTCTTAAAGTCCTAAAATCAGAAAATCCAAAAACATGAAAACATCAGAAAATCCAAAAACATCAAAACATCATAAAATCCAAAAACATTCAGAACATATAAAAAAACCCAAAAACAAGTCAAAAAGTTAGTCAAAAAGTTAAGAACAATGTTGTCTTGTTGAACTATGGGTCTCTGAGCCTTGAACATATGCAAGGTTGATCTTTGATCATCCCCCAAGACAATTAGGTCAGTCCCTTAGGAGTCTATCATAATAAACTGACATTTCATCATGTATATTGGCATCTATAAATCAGTCAAGTCATCAGTCGAACTACGTGGTCTCTGCATGTATAACGTAGGCAAGGATAATCTGTTGATCAGCCCCCGAGGCTCCTAGGATAGGTCCTTAGGTTAATTTCTTTGTAAAAATCTCAAAAAACCCTAAAAACATTGGAAAATAGAAAATTGAAAAAATTGAAAATCTCCAAAAATACCAAAAAAAAATAGCCTCAAAACATTTGAAAAAATGTCAAAAAAATCCAAATATTTGAAAAAATCCATCTGTCTCATCGCGCTTACACCCGCAATAATATCACTCATAATAAACAATCATCATCCTCAACCTTTGGTAAGATAATCGAAAACAAGTCTAGCAGGTGAAAAGTGAAAACTCAAAACATCAAATCTTAGGTCTAAGTTAGTACATAAACAAGATGGTTAACTCTTTGCGTCCGTAACCTATCATCCAATTGGTCCCATATCAATCATTTGAAAGAAAACTTAGGATAAATGAAATGACGTGCCACCATCCACTAACATGTCTTAGGATGTATCCTTCCTATAATGGGCATTATCTTTTGGCAATAGTTTCGGTTCTTATCCTTAAAAAAAATGCATTCCCTTTTGGTTAGCGGTATTGAAGAACATCAGCTTGTTTGTTTACTTTATCTTTATCCTTTTGATTTATCTTATTGTGCTCATTCCAAGGACTTCTTGATGATATCCTAATAGAGGATTTAGAGAAATAGGGATGGGGCAATGATCATTATCTTCTGTCTGTCGTGCTTGTTGGATGTTCTTGTAATATAACCTTGGAGAATACTTGCTTTTTTAGGTATGTATGGAGGAGGTTTTAGACAACTTTTTGATTATTGCATTGATAGGTTATACCTTTCCATGTTTTGGTTCGAGGTGTTTGAAACTTCTAAAGTGCATCCTAGCAAGGTTTTCGTATGTCAGGTGTGAACAAGGATACTCCTATCTATTTGTCGAGTCAAAGTCCATCACACTAGGTACAACTCCATCCCGGTTTTCTATACCTTGATGTATCATACCACATGTGTTATGAAACATAAGGAAATTGGCCCTTTGAAAATCCTAATTCCTTGGCAAGAAATCATCATCATTTTGCATAATCATCATCTTGTGTCTTGTTGAAATGACTTCTTCTCTTTCATCCCTTCTTGCTCATCGCACTAACAAGGTACTATGACAGTTGATCATCACCATCATCATTGTCATCGATCATGCATCCGTAAAACATTAGCACATTGCATCAACATATCATATAGGAAACATATGCATGGAATTTCCATCATCATATAAACATGTTATCATAAGCATTCTTCATAGATTAGCACATCCCTTTCTCATTACATTGCATCCATTTTTTGCATCACATTGCATTTATCACATAAATTATCGCATAACACTCATTTGTATAAACATTTCATAACCATTTCACATTACCACCTACTGCATAATCATACATAATAGGTACATAAGCATTATAGATAATCCATTGCATACATACTCGCATAACGTCATAAAGTAATCTCACACATTACGTTTATTTTGCATAAAACATCATCATATCAATGCATATAGTACATCATAGTAAATGCATCACATACATTACATTATCATTTAACATGTTTAGGATAAAAATATTTGTTATTCTAAGCATCTTAAAACCATCTCATTTGCATCATCAATACATATCATATAAAACACGACCATTGCATTCACATTGCATTATATCGTTCATTAATCATCCATATCATCTCATAAATAACATCACAATCTTTTTTTTACATTTCATAGCATAAATCATTCCACATTATTATAAGCATAAATAGGAACATAAAAATCGATTACATGTGAAGCATACATCCATCCATAAATCATTTCACATATATAAGCATGATTCTCATCATTTCGCGTATACACCATAGATCATTTCCATATCATTTTGCATATTGCATATTACATACCATATCATTTCAACTCATCATATAGATTGCAACATCATTACGTATCACATAAATACATCTGCATAACATAAGTCAACAACATAATATAGATCTATTAGGTCATAATCATTACATAATGAATACATCATTAGAAATAAATACATCCATAAATACATCATATAACATCATAAACATCATTGTACAACATATAGAAATAGAATCATCTATACATGTATAAATAAATGACACACATCACATCACATCATATCAAGATCATCATCTCATATATATATCATCATCGAGTAACTGTCATAGTACAAAATAATCGAATCACTGTACAAGTATGTCACTCAGTACAAAAAGGCCCATCGGGCTATCAAAAAGGAGCCCATAAGGCACAAAAAGTATCATCTCGATCAAGGTCTACCCCCCCATATGTTGTCCTTTCCCCTATCACCGTGACCCTCTGCTAGTCTGAAACTGGTCTACTGTGAGTACTCTAGAACCCATACTGCTTTGGGTATAGCCTCGTGATAATGCATACGGTAATACTCAGCCTCTCAGATGGCTTCCCTATACAACTGAATGGACACTGTACCCTAAGAGGAGGAGGCTTCCATGCTCTCCAACTGCTATCTCTAGCCCATCTTTATGGTTGTCTGTAACTCTACAACTTGTCTCTACAGTATGGCCTAGTCCCTCTTGGCCCTAATCTAATCTTTCTTGGTCCGCCCCTGATCTCTCTCCCCTGTCAAAGTCTACACCTAGTCCTGCAGCTGTACAATCAATGTATCTCGGGGATCCACCTGCCTTGTTGGCTGCACTACTAGCTATGCTCATGGAGGCTGTACCTGAGGCTGATCCTCACCCCCAGCCCATGGTGGTGCACCTGCTGGCACCTACTGCTGATCCTACATCTACACATCAACCTGATTTGGTTGAGTTGGCTGAACTGGAGTCCCAACTGGCTGGTCCTGTCATGCACCATCCCTCCATCCTCATCCTCCCCCTCTGCCTCTCACCCTCTGCCGATCAGGGACTACTCCTGGAATTGTCAAACATAGGGGAGGCCAGAACCAATCCTTGTAGGCCTGTGTGATGCTTGGATCTGTAGGCCCCTGATCATAAGCCCATGGATGAGCCACCAACTGTCTGAAACTGTCCACAGCCTTGGAGGCAGGAATGTATTGTCCCCATGAAACCTGTGACATGGTGTAGGAAAATATGACCACATAATCGTTGTCGGGATGATCCTGAGGCTCACCGAACTGGCACTGTAAGCGCCCGGGTAGATATCTCTCTATCATAGTGTGCTCTCGCCCCTACATGAACCAGTCCTAGCAGGCATATAAAATTTGATATACATCATCGGCCCATTTGGGTTGACCAAGGTACAAACACTATATGAATACCTGCATCTCATCTAGGACCCTCCTCCAATAGGGAATCCCATGCTCGCCTGTGTGTGTGAAGGACACACTACCTCTGTAGCGCCATATGAGGGGATCGTCAGGCCCCATTGGAACTACAACAAATCATAGCTGAAGGATAGCAATGTGCTCCCATGCCCATACATGGAGAAGAGTGATGCCTGCTCTGAGTGCTCTGCCATCTAGGTAGATGTACTCATGGAGATCTTTGTACAAGGATGCAAGAAGAACCATCCCCCAAGCAAAATGAGTAGGCCTGTCACGCATCACCATGCTCTCCCAATAGAGTCCCCAACTGGGACTGAAGTACCGGCCTCGTTGATCTGGGGCAATGAGACCTGAAATAATCATTGCAACAACCAAGCGGAAGGGAGGGGCTAGAGCCCTATGAGGCTCAAGCTCGATCTGTCCCTCACAAATGAAAATGTCCTCTATGGAGAGGATTGTGTGAGAGGAATTACACCCCTCATCTATATCAAAAATGATGCGTTGACCATGAATCGACAATCTCAAGATGCACCAAACATCATCCAAGGTGATGGTGGCCTCGTTGGTGGGAAGGTGGAAAGAAGAGGTATCGTTGTGCCATCTCTCGGCAGGCACTAACATCATCCCAAGGTGGGTACAAATGGGCATTGCGTAGGTGATGTACCACAACCCCATGTCTTGTAGCTAATCTTGATCTCTGTCACTCAAGTCCTGCAAGTAACTAAAGAGATCATGTGACCTATGCTCTCAGGAATAGAGTTCCCTCACCGCATCCTGCATCAGGAAGGGTCATCATGTTAAAAATTTTGAATTTTTTTTGCCGAGCGTCCAAGAAGCCACTCCAGCGTCGCTATTCGTGAAGGTGTTGCAGTTTGATTTTTAATCAAACTACGATGCTAGGGCATAAAAAGCTGAAAGCGCACTGCTATGGTACACTTTCCTTCCCAGCGGCGTAGTTTGAAAAGATTCTTGTTGATAAAGAATTGCCGCATCGCACTTTAGAAATGACCTCGTCGGCCATGATCTTAGCGTCGGAGTTTGGAATTTGTTTTCAAACTCCAAACTCCATTGCCACAGCTCAATCTGACACCAAGTGGCATAGTTTGATTTTTGAGCGGTGCTATATAGCGTTGTTGTAGAAGTACTAACTTTGAAAGCATTAAATGAACGTTAAAAAGAAAAAATAAAGCTCAAGTAAGGATCACTTACCGATGCCCCAATGCCGGGTGGCCACTGGTATGTCCAGACTCGGTCGAAAATGTGCATTAGAAGCTATCATTTCGCCATATCATCAGGAGGTTAGAGCTCAAATCTCAGGGTTGCTAGATGGTTGTGTGTGAAAATGAATTGAAAGTGACCCCTTGGAGCTTTTTTAAGCTTGAAAATTAGGGGTTTTTCACCCTAATTGGCTATCCTGCTAGGGTTTTGGACCCTTGAACCTGTTTTTGACTAGTTGAGGCCTGTTTTACATCATTTTATTGCATTTAGACAAGTTTTTGGCCTCATGGAGCCTTTTTGAACCTGTCGGGCACCTTGTCCTCTTTTTTCGTGAGATCACCCAAAAATTGAAATTTTCATCCAATCTCTTGAGGGGGAAATATATTGGCATGCTTTCTCTCACCAAACAGCAGTGGGGCAAGATTTAAAAAAACAATTTTTTTTGACTTTGATCAAGAGCGTTTATTCTTTGAACCAACGCAACAAGTGCATTGCTTCAAAGAGGGGAAAAATGTAAACACGTAAAATGTAATGATTGACATTGTGCATTTGATCTTGATTACTAACATCATTTCATCCTGAATCATCCTTCGGTCTAACCATTTAATCCAATCCCCTTATCTAATTAAATTCATCAATATTCCTCTCTTAATTAAATAAATCAGTTATCTAATTAAGTCACTTCTCCTCAATAATTAAATTAACCATCTTGATCTAATTATCCTATTTAATTAAATAATTTATTTTATTTGATTAAATTTCTAAAGTAACCATTTAATCAAATCCCCTTATCTAATTAAATTCATCAATATTCCTCTCTTAATTAAATAAACCAATTATCTAATTAAGTCACCTCTCCTCGATAATTAAATTAACCATCTTGATCTAATTATCCTATTTAATTAAATAATTTATTTTATTTGATTAAATTTCTAAAGTCTATCTATTAAATTAAATAAATTAAAACCTTATTTAGTTTAATCTAACATCATCCCTTTTAATTAAATAATTCAAAATCTTTATTTAATTAATCTCTTATCACATTCCTCTCATATTTGATTTAAATAAATCCACAAACTTAATTCAAATAGGTCACATCATCCCCCTCATTAAATTAATTAACTTTGATTAATTTAATCTTCTCTCATGTCCCATCCTCCAGCTTTTACCATTTGCACATGAAAATAGATTTAATTGATTTATTAAATCTCTATTTTCCTCAACAAGGCATTAACTCCATATTACATGTCATTTTCCTTGAGCCAAGTGGCATTCAATGCATTCTTTCTACCCTCTTGCATGTCATTTCAACAAATTCAAAATTAAAAAATATGCATTTATTGGCACAATCATCAAAACTTGCACATCCTCCATCTGCTCAATAGGTTGGCAAGTGGCATCTTGCCATTGGTTGAATTTTAGTCCCACATTGCTCTATTTTGGACATTCATCCATCAATCTCATCTATAAATAAGAGGCTAATCTCCTTATTTCATCATCCACAATTTGAGTAAACTTACTATGCTCAAATATTTAGCAAATTCCATCCATTATCATTGAATATTAGCTAGGTTATGTAGGTTTTTCCATTGGATCACCCACCATCCTTCATCAAAGTGGATCATTCATCAACATTTATCAAGCTTGCATCATAGGAATTGGGAAAGGGCCAATTTTCACATCAAATTGGCACCAATTCCCCCATGGGATCATGAGTTTCCTAGTTTAATTAGGATTCAATCTCTATTTCATTTTTTTTCTTATTGTGTTCTTCATCTCTTTTCCTAATTTGAGCTTTTTAAATGGATTTCATGGGGAATTCTTGTTCTTACTTGCATTTGATCATCTAATGTGTTTCTTCTTATTGTTTTGCAAGTATTTGGATTGGGGTTCGCACAGATACCAATTGTTGAACAAGACAATTGAGGGGGGGTGAATCAGTTGTACCAAATTTAACCTTTAAAACATTCACCGATACTTAGATCAAACAAAAATCCTTAACTCTACTAAAATTATTAAACATTAAGTGCAAGTGTAGAAACTAAAAACCATCACACAAACACAGTAACACTAGATTTACATGGAAAACGCAATAAGGGAAAAACCACGATGAGGATTAGCTCACAATATAAAGAATATGAAAATTGATTACAAAGGCTCACTACTAGAGAAAGGCTCATTGCCAAAACAATACTAATTATCCAAATAGAGAATCATTGTCCAACAAGTGTTAACCACCTAGAGGGCTCACTTCCATAGAGATACAAAGAAGATAGAAGAGATATGTTACAAAGAAAAGACAATCTCAATGCAATAGATATTTCCACCACAATTTACTCAACCACTTGTAGAAATGAATGAATGATATAGTACACCTTTAGCTCATTGCATTTGAAAACTCAACATTTAGAATTCACACTAATTTTCCACACTTGCATCACATACACACACTGATTCACATCTATTTCAGATCCATCTGCTCTATTTCTTTGCACTTATCTCTTGTCACCTCTTTCACCACTAACTTATCTTGTATTTACACCATCTTCAACTTTGAAACATATCCAAATTCATCCATCCATCATTAAATTCAAATTAAGTCGGTGCCAAAACATTCTAGGGTGGAATTAGAATGAGGGTGACCCAAACACATGCTTGATGAGAACCCAAATAGGTCCCAACATGCTTCATCAACTTTGAAAGCAGTGTTCAACACAAGGTTGACCAAACCAACATAAAACACATAGAACAATTAAGCACACACAACCCTTAACATGATCCAATCCTTCCAGACACCAAAATTGTCTTCAATACAATCATAAAAACTTAACTCTAGAATTGCAAGTCATAAGACTCAACCAAAAAGAATTATAGACCAACAAAATTTCTCTTGAACCTCAACCAGATACACAGAAAACCATATTTCACAACTGGTGAACATAACTCACACTGTACAATGAATCAAAAGCAAAAAATATGGATATAGTAGCTTCCAACAACCATTATCAACATATCTAAACCACACAAACATCAGAGAAAAAACTAGAGCAAAACCCAGAGCAACAACTGAACACCTATAACCTTTCTTCATTATAATTTTCTCAATATCCTCGACATATACAACCAATAATTTGTATCAATGACATCAATGACAACAACTAGTTGATAAAAAATTGACCAGTTGACATCAATGACAACACCTTCATTCTTGCAACAATCTCTATATTTCAACTAGTTGAAATGATTGATATATTTTCCTTTTCTTTGCTCTTCTATTTGTTCTAATGGGGCTAGATACCCTTTCTAGATCTCCCCTTTTAATCCCTTTTGAGACTTTAAAAAATATTGAGATTTATTTGTAGTTAGTATCATGTATTAATGTTCTATATTATTTATGCTAGCAACAAAATTAGACCTCTTTTATTAGACAAATATAAATTGATGCCAACTCAATTATTAGTATTTATATCATACAAACAACAATTTTTTTCTTTCTAGTAATTTTAGGTTAGTAATATCTAACAAATTCAATGTTTTATGATTTATGAACATTTATAAGGATTATTCTTAAACATAATTTAATTTAACTTAATGATAAAAACAAATTTTAACCTCTAAAAAAAGATAATTATTTATCATACTTTATTGTAGACTAAGTGAAATTAGTATTAACTATTTAACTATAAAAATATCAATCATTGATCCTATAAACTCACTATGAAATTAATTTAATTTAAAAACTTAAAAAGACTTGGTGATTAATGAGCTTCTCTATTTCTTATTCCACTAACTAATTCAATTAATACTAAGCAAGGAAATGTTTATAGTATGAACAATCATGAAATATAAGTATCTCATTTGACTCATAACTATCGATACATAGATAGATATTGTAAAATGATGAATTTAATTGGTACTTTCAATGAGATAAGAATCCTTTTAAAAGAGTGTTAGAAACAATAAAATCTAGCTAGGATTGATTTTTAGTTTTAATAAGTTAGAAATAGGTTGAAGTGTTATTGGATATAAATTATATATTAGATGAGTTTATAATGAGGTGTTTAATATTTGGAAGGAAAAATAATCTATATAAATTTATAATAAATGAAAATGAATTTAAGATAAAGAATTTATTTGTTGAATTTTTGCTCTAAATTGAATTTTTAATTTTATTAGGGCATTGTATTAAGTAAGATATACACTTTTGAATTATTAAGCTCTTTGTTACCTATATTCAATTAATTTTGTACTTGTAGAACTAATCTTTACAATTACAAATATAAAAATATCCATAGATATAAATTTATGCACCCAAATTTAAACTTTGTTTAATTTATAAGTTAAAGCATAATTTCCATAATGTTTGCAGATGTATACAAAGGGTTGATGTCTATAGATGTTGTTTAGCATATTTATAGACAAGAAATGTGCTACTTTGGTAAAAACCTTGTTATTGAGTCAATGGTACAAAAGAGATCAAATACAATAAGAAAACATGCAATAATTTCAAGAGATGATACAATGATTACGAACTATATATTCTCCTTGTAAAATAGTGCTACAATGTAAACATGGATGTTAAATATCCAAATAATTTAAAATAGATTCAGGATTGTTGTAGAATACAACACCTAGCACACAAATAAAAATATATATGATTAAGTTAGCTCATAGTGGCTAGTTGAGGAGAGTCATCTCAAGCCTAAGAGTTAAATTTGAATTTTGAAAGACATGGGATCATTTATGAACATATGAAACTAAATTAGTTCAATTATAAAAATGTTGATTTGAATTGAGATAGGGAATGACTAAGATGAAGGTTGTGTTAAGGGAATGTGCAAGGAAATGATATACAAAAAAGTGGTCAAATGACCAATTTTCTATCTAATGTGCTCATGTTATGTTCGAAATCACATAACACAATTGAATTATGGATTGGTAAATACCAATCCATATTGCGAGTGCATTTTGTGCCTTAAATGTGAGCATGTTTTGTTTAGAAAAAAATATGAGCAGATTTTGTGAGCCAAAAAATGCAAGTGCATTTTGTGAGCCACAAAATGCAAGAATGTTTTATGAGCTAGAAAATGCAAGTACATTTTATGAGACAAAAAATGTGAGCACGTTTTGTGAGCCATAAAATGCGAGCGTGTTTTGTGAGCCACAAAGTGTGAGAAAATTTTGTGGCTCATGAAATATGATTGAATTTTGTAGCTTATAAAATGATAAAGACAAATAGGGAGAGGGAGAGAGGGAGAGGGGTAAGAGATAAATAGAGAGGGAGGATAGATAGACAAAGAGATAGAGAGAGATAGAGATAAGAGAGGGATAGATAGGGATATATATATATATATAGTGAGAGAGATAGAGATGGGAGGGAGACATATAAAGAGATAGTGAAAGAGAAAAAAATATGAGAGGATGAGATAGAGAGATAAAGAAGAGGGAGAGGGGGAGAGGTATATATAGTGAGAGAGATAGAGTCAAAGAGGGAGAGGGAGAGAGGAAGAAAGAGATAGAGAGGGATAGAGTGAGATAGAGAGAGATAGGAGAGAAATGGAGCGAGAGAGATGGACAAAGAGAGAGGGAGAGAGGAGGATATAGAGATCTATAGATTTAGATTATAGAGAGAGGGACAAATAGAGATATAGAGATGGAGAGTAATAGAGAGGGAGAGAGAATGTGTGAGAAGGAGATGGATAGAAAAAAAATAAATGGTGAGAGAGATATAAAGAGAGTGGGAGAGGGAGTTGGATAGAAAGAGAGAGAGGGAGTATAGTTGAAGATAAAGAGAGGAGAGATAGAGAGAGAGAGAGAAGGGTGATAGAGAGATATAGAAAGAGATGGAGAGAGACAAATAAATAGTGAGAGAGAGATATAAAGAGATAAAACTGATAGGGAGAGATAGAGGGAGAGACATATAGAGATAGAGAGAGAGAGACATATAGAGATAGAGAGAGAGACATATAGAGATAGAGAGAGATGGTGTGAGAGAGAAAAATATAAGTAGGAAGAGAGATTGAGAGAGAATATAAAATATTAAAACTTAGAGAACATTTACTATGAATAATTTTATTATTACTCATTAAATTACATTCATTAGATTGACTTATAAATCCTTATTTTCTAGCAACTAATTTTCCTATAACTACCTACTAAACTATCCTATGAGATTATAACTTCCCAAAACTAATTTCTAACAAATATAAATAAATAATATTTATTTTATTTTATTTATTACCTAACCATATCTAATAAATATGTAATATTCTAACACTTTTATGGTTGTAGTTGACAACTTCATCAAGTTGCATGATTTCTAGATGTCATAGATTTTCTTTGCACCTAATTGGTATCATTTTTTGTCAGTTATAGATCTAAGTAATATAGTTTTGGATTCATTGCTACTACTATTGTAGTGTTGTACATTCTCTTTTATTGTAGTATATTGTTGTGTTTGTGGAATTCAATTTTAATAGGAAAAAGGATTGAAAAATTATCTATAATTTTTAGTTGTCATTATTATTCTAGCAACATATTATAAAGATTATAGACTTGTTTACTATAATGGAAGTTTTATGATTTATCTCACATGTTTATAGACTTGATTTATAAATTGGATATTAAATTTATTATGGAATGTGAAGAAAATTGAGTTATTAGTGTAGATGTTGAATATAATTTTTTATCTCAACCAAACTTGGGTAAAATACATAAATCCAACAATATATTTGTTGGATTATTAGATATAGTTAAAATAGTTAAATCTAGGTGTGACCATTTAAACGTTGATGATATTTGGGTTTTTACTAGATTTGATTCAAATATAAATAATGAAGTTTTTGATAAGATAAGAAGCATTTACAGGGTGTTGTACCTTTTACAAATCAAGCCTCAGGGGCCAAAAAAGATTAGGTCCATAGAAACATAACGAAAACCACCAAATAAAACACATAAAGAATAGACAAATAGCCAACAAAATAATGACCCAATAGACAAGACATAGCAGCAATAGACTAACTAGCATTCTCCCAATTCTGAGAGAGGAGGAAAACAAGATCCTCCTCAACCTAGTTGGGGTCTTCCTTCATAGCCTTCTTATCCATTTCATCCTTAAGCATAGTAGAAAGGGTGCCAGCCACACGGTGAATCATCTTGAGAGTGAATTGAGCCAAACCAATGAACTTCTTCTCGAGCTTCTCCACCCACTCCAACAACATGCAATGATCCTCCACTTTGTCCACAGTCTTCGTGATGTCTTCATGCTCCATAGCTTGAGGGTCAGAGGATTGGGAAGTTAAATTCTCCTTTAGCATTTTTTTGAGGTTAGAAAAGTGGCTAGGCCCTTCAGAAAACTCCTCTCCCTCCATGCCTTCCTCATTCCTATTTCCCTTGTTGGTAGACCGCTTCTCATAAGTAAAAATTTCATTAATCTGCACTTTCTTGCTATTTTTTTCCAGCCTTCCAGATCGCCTGATTCTGGTATTTTTAACCCCAATCTCCATCGTAGCAGCAACCACAATATCCTCCTTGGAGTCTCTTCCCACTGCATTCTTCCCCTCACTATTAGTGTCTGATAGCTCCACCAGACCTTTCCCTTCTTCTTTCACTTTTTTCTTAGCTACGGGTTTGTTGTCAGTCTTGCAAGGGGGAAATTTGATCTCATAGAGCCTAGTTGCAACATTCGACTGAGGAAGCCCCACACTCCCCTTTTTATTTTTGGTGAATTGTTTAGGCTTGGGGTTTTTAGTGTTCCTTAGAGGGATTTTCCTTTTGGGACCCTTAGAATCAACTAGAGAGATATTGGTCTGAATAGGGGGTTTGAGTTCCACAATACAGATAGCAAAGATGGGTTTGGGCCGGTAGAGCACAAAGTGAAAATGATAAAGCCTTAAGATGAGGCCTTAGTGAAGTGGTAGGGGAGGAGAATTCTTAGGGTTTTGTGTAGTGTGGGAAGCTCAACAACATTTTATAGCAGAGGTGATTTAAAAGAGGAAAATGATAATAATAGAAAGTTTTATATCTACCCTCTAAAGTGACATACTTCATGAGAGTGAGACAGACCTAGTCCCACGGCCATGGGAGAGATTCTCTTTCAAATCTAGACTAGGAGTAGACATTTTTTCATTTCCTTTAAAGAAGGAATTATGGCTTTCATTGTCCTGAGCTTTGGCATGCTTAGGGTACTTCTTCCTAGTACAAGAGAGCTCCGTCACCTAAGCAATCACCTCATTGACCTCAAAATAAATCACCCATGGTAACCCTTCTTTCTTTCTAGGAGCTTGTGAATTGTGCCGAAATCTTCAGATCATGACCAACCAAGCATTCCATTAATGGTATCGACCCTCCTTCGACATAGATGTGCCAAAATAGTGGGTCCTTGCATAATTCCCCACAATTATCTAGCCTCGTCTTCACCTTGTCACCACCAATTTCACCACTCTGCACATTACAAAACCAAGAAACCTATGAGAGAAAAATATTAGAATTTTTTTAATGTGATAGGTCACTCAAACACCTCTTCTTTTAATCCAACCAAGAAGGATCTGAGCAATCAAGATGGTATGTCGGACACACACTGCAGGAGTTAAATCCAAAAAGGCAATCTCCACGAGCCCATTAATGAAAATATTTAAACACTTGTGGATAGGTTTGTGAAAACGATGACATAGGAAGGTTTTCCTTCCACATTTCCATTGCACAAGTACCAATGATGGTTGGCCATGGGGCCAAATTTAGCCTTCCCTAAATATCTACCTTTTATCATTAGAAACCTTTTAGCAAAGTTGATAAGACAAATCAAGAGCTTCACATCATAATTATTAGTCACTTCAAATTAGAATTTAGAAATCCGTAAGGATATGCAAAGGCTAAGACAAGACCACAAATAAAGATTGTGTAAGGCCTAACCCAACCTAGTCATTACCCCATTGTACTTCCCAGTACTCCCCATAATTAGCTTTGTAATTCCTATCTCCATCCCATTATTCAAAATTTTCCATGAAATTAACACCGTAGCATTCATCTTTGTCCACATCACCCAAAAATAAAATATGTGGACCACCCAAAAATCCATGATGATTGCAGATGTAGATATCATCATTATAAAAAAATTGCATTGCTTCTTGAGGATGATACCTTGTATTCCCAATAGTAGGTTCCCCATATTCCTCCAATTCTTAGAATCTCTCCAATGGGAGCTGAGATTAGCCAAGGCATCGGCAACTTGATTACCCTCCCTATAAATGTGAGTAACAATATTCATATCCAACTTCAACATAAAATGATTTATGTCTAACAAGATATCCCTAGTACTTCATCCTAATAATCTACCCAAATTTATAGAGTCAACCACCGACTTAGAATCCCCTTTTATGTGTAGTTCTTTATAACCATAGTTACAGCTAACTAGATGCCTTTTAACAGTGCCCTTTCTTTCATAGTCATGGAGGTCTGAATCCCTATACCCCTCGAGTAACCCACTGGAAATTTTCCCTTGCAGTCCTTGATAATACTCCCTATGCTTGCCATGCCTGGGTTTCCTTTGGCAACACCATCAAAATTGAGTGTATTCCATCCATGATCCGAGGGTTTCTAGATAGTGTCCTATCAAACCTGGGACCGAGAGTTGTCAAAGGAGTTGAACTCAAGATTTTGGTTCCAAGCTTTAGCCATTTTAATCTCCCATTTAGTAGGAGCTTTTTCCAAGGTTTTCCCATTGAAAATTAAAATATTTTAAAAAATTAGCCTTATCCCTATACCAAAAACCTCCTTAGGACTGATTTCGATATTCCTAAATATCCAGTTATTCCTCTCTTTCCATAAGCACCAACAAATGGTGGGGGGAACCTAGCTCTAAATCTCTATAGGTAAGGGGTGATGGAAGGGGCTAGAACAACTCAAGATAAAGGATTTGATGTCCTTACACATAGTTCAGTGAGCACCCAATCTCTGCAACACCAGCTCCCAGACACCAACAAATGGGTAGTGCAAAAGTAAGTGATCCATAGATTCTTCATTGAATTTGCAAATCAAACAACTATTAGGGATCTGAAATCCCCTTTTCCTTAGGTTATCCTATGTAAGGATCCTATTATGGCATGCTTTCCATGAGAAAAAAGTTTATTTTCAGAATCATGTGCCTATTCCAAACCCATTTCTAGGGTCTGTGCTCAATACCTTGAACCAACAATAGATTGTAAGCCATTCTAACCATAATATTTCCTTGCCTTTCATTAGTCCAATAGAATTCATCCTCCATGTTGGATAAAGGTAATCTAGAAAGGGAAAGTAAGTCTTGTAAAGGCTTAGCTAGAGTTAACAAATTAGGGGACAAAGGACAATAAAGAAGTAGATCTTTCCACCTCCTAGCCCCTGATTGACCGAGAAGGTAGTCACCAATGTACATATCAAAGAAAATTTGCACTAGTCTCATAAGATTCCTGAAGTTAGAGTGTGAAAGTGGGCCATCTAACAACCAAGGACCTTCCCAGAACTTGATGTTAATACCATTTCCAAGCTTCCATTTCATCCTGGTCATGATCAGCCCCTGCATTCTGCAAATATTCTTCCATGCCAAAGATCCTGAGGGGTGATCATCAGAGAGGCACTTAATCATAGGTCTATTGTGAAGATACTTAGCATTCATAATCTTGCACCATTCCTTTTTATTCATCAAATGGTATCAACCTACCTTAGCAAGTAATACCTTGTTGGTGCATAGGATGTTCTTGATTCCAATCCCACCATTAGATTTAGGCTTGTAGACTTTGTCCCAACTAACCAAAGCAAAAAAATTCTTTTCCTCAGTCTTGGACCATAAAAATTTCCTTTGAATTTTTTCCAACTTCTTAGTAATATATCTAGGGATCCTAAAGATAGAGAGGAAGCAAACAAGGATCCCTTGAAGGGCAACAAAAAAGAGCTGTAGTTTTCTAGCATGACTGAGAATGGAGCCTTTCCACCTCACCAATTTCCTTTGAATCCTTTCTAGAACTATGTTCCAAAAGGTAGGAGTGACTTCCTTGACAAGAAGGGGTAACCCTAGATACATCAACGAGAGGGATCCACTCACACAACCAAGGAAAATAGTCCCCTGATCTTGTAGAGTAGGAGTGTTGAAGAATTAAATCATGATTTTATTAGAATTTATACATTGGCCGAAGCAAGAAACATAATTATTAAGAATTTTTTTCCATTTTATAGCTTCAACCATAGAGGCCTTCCAAAAGAGTATCGTATCATCAATGAACTGTTGGATAACAATAGGTTCCAAGGAAGAGGTAGGTTTGACCCCCTTTATAGACCCCTTCAACGGGAGTTTAGATATGTTCTTGCTCAATAAATCTGTGACCATGATAAATAAGTAGGGTGAGAGGGGATTGCCCTGTCTGATACCTCTCCCAACTTTGAAGAATCCAAAGGGGGCCCCATTAACCAAAACAAAGTATCTCATTATGGTAATACATTCCATCAATAGGTTGACCACCCCTCGGTCAAAACCAAAATTAGCTAAGACTTTTTGGATAGAGTACCATAACACCTTATCACACTCTTTTGAAATATCCAATTTGAGGGCCATACTAGCATTTTTGCATTTGTCCATGAAGTGGAGAATTTCATGTGTATTTATGGTAGCATCCAATATATGACGCCCTGGAACAAATCCTTTTTGGGTAGGGCTAAATATTTTTTCTAGGATGGTTTTAAGGCGGTTCAACAAGACTTTAGAGAAGATCTTGTAAATGGTATTGCAAAGGCTAATGGGCCTGAAATCAGTCACTATATATCCCAAAATATTTTTAAGAAAGCAGGGGGGAAACCATTCGGGCCAGGCACCTTATAGGCACCCATACTGAAAGTAGCCAGACAAAATTCCTCGAGAGTGAAAACACAAAGGATGCTATTATTATCATCATGGGATATGGTGGCTAGGAGAGGGTCCAACACTAGGTTATCCAAAGCTGGATTGGGAGCCTCAACAGGAGCTAAATAAGCTCTTTGAAAGTAGTCTAATGCTAAGAGCCCAATATGGGTAGGCGTATTGACCAAGACCCCTTTCTCATTTTGAAGCTTAGTAATCTAGTTCTTTTTCTTGTGTTTTAGGGAAAAAAACATGGAAAAAGGAGGTATTTCTATCCCCCTCCTACAACCATTAAACTTTAGAATTTTGTTTCCAGAATATTTCCTCCTTTTTTGAAATTCGTTCCCATTCCCTACGACTCTCTCTTTCTTGGTTTTGGGTAAGAAGAATAGCATCCCATTCTTCCATTCTTTTTTGGATGACCTTTAGCTTATCCCCTAAGGCACTTTCTTTTCTGGAAAACATCACCAAAAACTCTCTCATTCCAACCTTTCACCATATTTTTGACATGTTTAAGTTTGTTAAAGATCCTAAACATGGGGGAGCCATGTACAGGGATGTTCCACCATTCCACAATTTTATTCCCAAAATCAGGATGGGAGTTCTACATTATCTCAAACCAGAAGGGAAAATGTCCAACAACAGATAGATCATTCATGACTAGCAATAGAGGGTTATGGTTAGAGATAGTTTGGGGTAGAACAAGAAAATTAGTACTGAGCAAGGCCGTCCAATTATGGGAACAAAGAAATCTATCCAATCTAACTTGAATCAAACCATCCCCAAGGTGCCTATTGGTCCACATGAAAGATTGACCCAACAAGTCAATGCCAACCAAACTAGCGACACTCAAAAAGTTTTCCAGATTAGCCATGCTATTAGAGTAGTCTACAAGACCTCCACATTTCTCTGAAGTATGCAAAGGAGAGTTGAAGTCCCTAGCCACCAACCATCATGACCCCTTATTATTATTTATCTAATATGTAAGATCCTACCATAGGGAATTCCTAGAATTCCTCTAGTTAGGGGCGTAGACATTAATGAGTGACCACTTGAGCAACTCAGGTGAGAAAACTTGATTCCCACACTACTCTAACATTGGAAAATTTCAAACCCAATGATATTGTTAGGATTCCATAACAAATCAAGCCCACTAGACGCACCCTCAACATCACTACATGAGAAAAGGGTGCCCAACCATATATACTTAGAAATATTATCAAAGTTATCTTTCTTCATTTTGGTTTCCTGTAAAAGTAAAACATCAATCTTATGTTCTAAAATATAGCTTTCCAGTGCTAGTTGTTTGTGAGAGCTATTTATCCCTCTCACATTCCAAGACATGGCCTTCTTTTTTGAACCTTATTTGAGGACACTTGCAATATCCTCTATTTACCAATGGCTATCTCTTTCGTCATATCCCTATGCCTGGTCTCTAATTGGTTGGGCCTTCTAGGTTTAAACTCACCACCCACATCTACTTTCCTTTATTTCCCCTTCTTCTTTGGGGTTGACCAGAATTCCTCCTCTACTATTTTTTCTTGTATTAAACCCATAGAATCCATTTTAACTATCTCATCTTTAACTTTAGAATCCTCCTCTTCCATTATTTCACCTTCTTCACCTCCAGTTAATATTGACCTATTTGTTAAGTTAATACCTTCTTCCTTCAAAGAGTCACCATTTTCATTGTCTTCCCACAACACTTGGCTAGGGAAAAGAGCACTAACCCCTAGAACCCCACAACTAGGAATAAATAAGCCATTAGCTAGAGTAGGAGCCGCAAGGACTAGCACCGAGTCCCCAAAGGAGACATTCTCCCCAACAATGGGGCAATTAGGGCTAACCTAGGATTCAACCAACTTGGGAGATCCAAACTTGGTCGAGGAATCAATAATCTTCAGAATGTCCTCTTCAAAAGGGTAGTGTTCATCAATAGTAGACTCACTAGGGTTAGGGACATATTTTAAAGAAGATTTGTAGTCTGAAATTAGGTGGAAAAGTTTAGCACATTTCTGGCAATAAAATACAACATTCTCATAACAAACTTGTTGATTCTAGGAACCAAACTTAGAATAGAGCTTCACTGAGGTAGGAAAAGATTTATGCACTTCAATATTAACACAAAAACAAGCAAAAACTAACCTAGATTTGGACTTGGTAATGGAGTTCGAAGTGATGAATTTTCCCAAGGTGTCCCCAATACATTTGAATATGGTTTCATCCTGGTATTCTAGAGGCAGACTAGGTAGACAAACCCAAAACTGGCATTGATTTGTTGAGATCCACTACGGGGTCGAACCCAACTTCCATTGACACATTGCCAGACTATGCTTCCTGTTAGAATTGGCTATGGCTGCCACCCAAGATCTATGGACCAAATGGAAAGCACAAGAAAGAGAGAAATGATATGACAAGAATAAACTATATTCAATGTCATTAATATGATATGACTGATTATGATTGATTACAAATGAGAGAGACCCCTTGGTTAAATAGCCAAGGTGAGAACATAGAAGGGCATAAGATTATGACAAGTGTCAGAATCTTATGACACGAGACAACTAGGAAAACTTATCATTCCACCAAATATGGAGAGATAATCACATGATGTGTCCACAAAAGGTGGAAATGATGAGGTGATGACATGTCAAGTCCACCAAAAGTGGAGATTCTCCAACAACCTCCTATGTGGTCCCTAAGTAAACTTAACTAAGGTGTAATTATGACCTAAGACAAGGTACAAGATATTTAATTACACCAACACCCCCCCTTAAGTGCAACTTAGGGAGTAGTGCACAAATGCAAACAATGCAAGATGGGTCCCGGCTACTAGGCCATGTTAGGTACCCATGTACAAACAATGCAATCAATGCAATCTCTCACAAGTGAGGAAAGGGAGAAAACCTCATGGGACAAAACTCCCCCTCAAAAGAGAGATGAAATACAAAATAGAAATGCTCTCAATGAAGAATGAGAAGGTAAAAACCCCATGTGAGGAAAAAGACTCCCCCATAAGAGAGAAGTAGAAGCAAGGTAGCCCCCCCTCAATGTTGAGTCTCCTGCAATGATGGTAGAAGCTCGACATTGAATGCTGAAGATGATCCAATCTCGAACAACGTTCCTCCCCTTAGGAAGAAACAAAACCAAGGATGTATGCAGGATATCATGAAGATGGATGATGGATGATGGTGTCTCTGAAGCATGCTCAAGTGTCTCCATGTCGATGCAAAAAGTTGAACCACTCCAATAAGGCGTTCTAGGCCACATTGCTGAAGAGGAAAATCCAACATCTAGTAGAGAATAATGTAGAGCACAATCCAAAGACAAAGATATCCCCTCTAAAGACAAAGAAGCCTCCTCCAAATGCTGTCCAAAAGTATCCACACTCACGCCAAACTGAGAACAATGATCATGTAGAGAATGAACAAGAGGGTCAAGGTGTTCCCTCACAACAACTGAAGAAGGTGCATCTTCATCAAAGAGAAGATGAATGCTATCAATGGTGTCCTCCAAGTCTGTAAGATGTGACTCCACAAACAAGTCTGAAATACCTGTGAGGAAATCATCCAAAGTAGCCATATCTGGAAGACTATGTATGTCCTGTTGCACTGAATCACTAGGAGCCAAAACTGTTGAATCGCAAGTAGCATCAACTGCAACAGTAGGTGGAGGAGATGGAATGCAAGGCTCAAGGACTGGATCTGATGTGAGTATGCCCAAGTTCAAAAAGCCAAATGTCTCCTCAGAATCATATTTGTGATCAACAGTCGAATGAACAAAGTCATCATCAGAAGCAAACTGTGCAAAGGAATACAACCGAGATGAATGATCAACCACCCCAGTAGCAATAATCTCTCTAGTCTCCAAGTCACGAATGATAACAGAATCAGGAGTGAACTCCACAGTTCTCCCATCTCCACCATGTGTAATTTGATAAATGGAAAGTAGATTGTTCGTCAAATGAGGAACACACAAGACATCCTGAAAAGTGTTCTCCCCAATGCTAATAGATCCCTTCCCTGTTACACTCATGTATGTATTGTTTCCCATCAAGATAGGAGACATAGAACAAGGCTGAAATGAGAAGATAGTCTGTGAAGATGCCATATGATGTGATGCTCCTGAATCTAGAAGCCATCTCCCTGATCCTGGACTTGAATGAGCACAAAGAGCTTGTCCTTTATATCCCGATGTTTGACCTTTGTCCTTTTTAGACTGTTTTGAAGTAGAAGGAGAAGAAGATTCAGACATTCTAGAAGGCAAATCAATGTGATTCTTTTTGAGAAGATGTTTCAACTCATCAATATCCTTCTTGTAACAATAGTGTTCTTCATGTCCATCCTTCTTGCAATATGCACAAAAAGGTCTCTCCTTCTTGGATGTTTCTCCTTTTGATAATGAGGATTCTGATTCTTTATGTGGCTTGTTCTTTTTCTTCTTTTGCTTCTTATCAAGATTCTCTGATTCTTTCTGTACCTTAGACTCATTTGCCACCAATGCTTGTGGTTTGGAAGACTTGATTAGACCCATGTTTATTAACTTAGCTTCCTCTTGGATTAGGAGATTTGCAAAGTCATCAAACTTAGGATCAACATATGATGCTCCCATAGAAATTCGATGGGTATGAAAGCCAGAAACAAACACTGAATACTCAGGACCAAGCTTGGATAACACATTCAGAATCAATTGTAAATCCTCTTTTTCAATAGTGCATTCTTTCAATTGTGTTCTTAGTTGCTTGATTTTGGAGATGTAGTCTTGGATGTGGTCAAAATTTTTAGGATCAAGATTCATCAAATCATTCTTAATCTGATAGCCTCTAATCTTATCTGTTTTGCCATACAATTTCTCAAAAGTCTCCCATGCTTCTTTAGGTGTATTGCATGATTCAATATGAAATTGCAAATCAAATGAGACTAATGAACATATGCATCCAAGTGTTTTCTCACGATCAATCTCCCACATTGCCAATTCTTTAGCATCAGTAGGTTTTTGAATTGTGTCCTTTAGATGACCTATTAGACCTTTCATCATGAGATAGTTCGTTACTGATTTTCTCCAAGTAGCATAATTATGTGGATTTAGGGGTTCAATTTGAGATCTCCCCATTGCAAGAACACAAACAAAGCAAAAGAATGCAAGCAATCACTGCAAGATTACCCCCCCAAATCACTCAATCAAGAAACCCCCCAAGCAATATCTGATTTGGCACTTTATATTTAGTGCATTTACAGTTGCCACTTGCCAAAAACAGCGAAGTGGTCTTGATCTTAGTGCTTACAAATGCCAAAATAGGCCACAGTATCAAGTACAATTTTTGATACAAAATGAGATCAATCTGATCATACCATTGAGAATTACACAAAAAATTATGCACTTTCAAAAAAAATTACACATAAAAATGTTACCGTAGGAGCAAGATATGAGCTCCCGAAGTTCCCAAAGTGAGGATGAAGCAGCAACACCTGTGAAAATCTGAAATTTCTGGAAAAACCAGGAACCAAAACCAAAAACTGATTGCACCATTGCATAGAGCACGAAATTCTAGCCTAAATAAAAAAAAATTGTTCGAAAAAAGGAGTCAAATTGAGCGAGATATTAGCCTTCAAAGTTAGACTGCAAAAATGAAAACTCAAATGGTGAAGGGGTCAAAAATTTCAAATGCACTGCTGACGTCATCGCTGACATAGGCAAACCACGAGCTTAAATTTGACGGTTTCGTGCCCATCACCGGAAAACGTGCCCTTGCCGGAAAAGAAACGGAATATTCGCTGCCGGAAGAATTAGGTCGGAGCCCGCGGATGAATGTTCGCCGGTTTTCTGAATACCGGCCGATTGGAAGATTTCCGCCGGAATTTTTGAATTGACCCGCCGGAAAGGTTTGAACGCCCGGTGAATGGAAGAGGGGACCCACGGGGGCCAGGCCGTAGGCCACGTGGCCTCCGCCGGTGACGTCGTACTTGCGGGTACTCTGCACAAGCAGTAGGTACCTGCTGACGCAGGTACTGCGGATTTACTCCACAGAAAAACTTCCGCCCATTTTTTTTTTTTTGATTTTTTAAAACTTTTACAAACAATAATATTTGATCGGTACAAAAACAATTTTTTTCAAAAATTTTCCGAAAATATTTATTTAAAAATAATCGTACCGACTGTATTAATGACGACCTGAGGGGCCGTATGGCTCTCCGGGCAAAAAATTTTTGCCTCACCGGACAACTGCTCCGAATCGGACGAATTGATAGTCGATTTTAGGGTTTTTGGCCCTTCTGGACGCGATGGCAGGGTCGGATTTGACCCAAAATGCTCCAAAATTGCAGCTACCTTCTGGATCTAGCAACCACTCTTCAGCTTCAAACCCTCATAGATTTGGCCTCGTATCTCCGATTTGGACGAAACAAAAGGCAAAATTGACTTTCTCAAACCTTTCGGACGCAATGGTGAGCTCATATTTGCACTAGCAAGCTCGGATGTGAACCTGCAACAAAGAGCCACGAATGGAACCTCCTCAGATCTAGAATCTCTCTTCAGAAAAAGACTCTCCAATGGCTCCAAACACGCTCTAATACCATGTTAGAATTGGCTATGGCTGCCACCCAAGATCTATGGACCAAATGGAAAGCACAAGAAAGAGAGAAATGATATGACAAGAATAAACTGTATTCAATGTCATTAATATGATATGACTGATTATGATTGATTACAAATGAGAGAGACCCCTTGGTTAAATAGCCAAGGTGAGAACATAGAAGGGCATAAGATTATGACAAGTGTCAGAATCTTATGACATGAGACAACTAGGAAAACTTATCACTCCACCAAATATGGAGAGATAATCACATGATGTGTCCACAAAAGGTGGAAATGATGAGGTGATGACATGTCAAGTCCACCAAAAGTGGAGATTCTCCAACAACCTCCTATGTGGTCCCTAAGTAAACTTAACTAAGGTGTAATTATGACCTAAGACAAGGTACAAGATATTTAATTACACCAACACTTCCCATAGACCCAAGGGCTAGAAGAGAGGACCAAGATTAAGTCTTCTAAAGCGATGAACTTGAAGAGGAAAATCCCACCCACCATAGCATAAAAATCCACACTACCTTTGAGGTGTCATTTAGCTGTAATCTATCTTTTGACCATATCCACCATGGGGTGAAATGAGGGGAAATGACCCACCACCAAATTTTCCATTGAGGAGACAATCCTATGACTAGCTATATTAGGGATAGTGAAGTTAGTTCACATAATAGTAATCTCTTCTTCAAGGTGAGGAGAGTGGCCCTTAGCAATCTGACTACCATTAGTCAACACATTCTTCCAACCTTTGAATTTCAGTGAGATAGCGACCACCGACACTTCCACACTAGATAACTCTAGAATCATAGGTGACCTGGGCTGACCCAAAATCACAGTGGAGCCAAGAATGGACAAGCCAGGAGTGGTCCCCAAGGGACATGATCTTGCATGCATATGTGATAGGATTAGGTCAGGGGAGGACAAGGGGGACCATGGGGTACCCCCAACACAGAATCAACCATGCATGCAGGAAGTTCAAATGCTGGCAGAGGAGAGAGAAGCAAGAAAAAATTAAATAATGAAGTTATCTTCTAGTTGTGGTTTCTTTAATGAATATATATTTTAAGGTTAATGAGTAAATATAAAGGATAGGGTTTTTGTAATATTATGTTAAGTTTTTAAATCAAAATAGTATTTGTAAAGGTATTAAAGAATATTTTTGTATTTATATTTATCTTAAGATATTATAATACCAAGTGGAATACTGCAATTGGTGCACATGGGGATGAGGAGGATCAAGGAGATTTGAATTTCTAGGATTGGTTTGAATAGATCAAAGGGTTGAGATTGGGTCCTCTTCCACGTGTGAGAAGTACCATAGGGCTGAGTGATATCATAATTTTCCTCTCACACATGTATAAGGAGCACATAGAAAAGAAATATTGTGACATAGATCCTCTCACAATGGGAAATGATGAATATAAAAGAGAGGAGACGTGCAACTTTTTTGACAAGTGAGAGATCACATGGGGAAATGTGGATGTAGACACATGAATCCTCACATATGTGTCAAAGTCGCATGCACTATGTGGAGAGTGATAATCTTATAGAATATATGGATGGATATGATTTTTTTAGAGTATTTTAGGGATAAGTGATTAATTTGATTAATCAAATTTAGGAAAGTGCAAAGATTAATTAGTTAATTTTATAATCAACTAATTTTATTGAAGAGGAAAAAGAAGGATTATATATATATATATTTTTTAGACTGCAGGAATCGGGTAGCACGACCCCCTATAAACTGCAGTGCGCCTGGTAAACTTTTTAACGTGACCGGCGACGCTGGCGCGACACGCCCTCCGGTACCACGGGACGGGGGAGACTAGAACTCGTGACCAGCAGAGCCGCAACGGAATTACTTAGCCAACCGAGCTAGGGCCCCCGCCCTTGAAAAAGAAGGATTATATAAAGAGCTTGTATTTATTTAATTTTTTGAGGATAGATAAGTGAAGATTGAAATTAATTAAATAAATTTTAATTTATTTAACTAAGGGTGAATAAAAAGGTAAATTATAGTGTATTTAGGTGTATACATATTGCCCCTTTTAGAATGAAATTAAAAATATATAAAGTAATGTTGTTTCAAAGCTCAAAATAAAATACCTACTTTAGAAAATATAGGACTAGTGGAAAGATTCCTCATTGGTTAGAAGGAGAGGAGTGATGGTGAGAAGGGAGGTAGGTATGCCCCCTCGATAGGATAGGTGAGTTGAAATATAACATGGGTGTGCTCTCAAAATAGATAAAGGGATGAGAGGATGAGGAAAAGATAAACATATTAGGATAAGGAATTAAATGCTATAAGGTGGGATGAGAGATCGTCATGGTACATGTTAGTGTGAGAAACCTTCATTTGTTGTTATATTTGGTGTTATGTACCAAGGTATAATGACTAGGGTGATGATGTTCCAAGTGCATGAAGGACTAACTTAGGATATAAGGTCACTTGAAAAAATATGCTATAGAGAACCTAAAATGGAAGACCATGATGCTATTTTAGTGATATGATACAATAAACATGAAAAATACAAGAAAAATAATAACACCCAATAAATTAAGAAAGCATACAAAAATGATACAAAGACAATTATTTTTCCCTAGTCAAGTTATAAACCAATTAATTGATTAATTATAATGATAATGATAAATTATGTAAAGTTTTTCAAGGTTTGTAGTGAGGTTGGGAAAAATCCAAGGGATGTTTTACGTTTTAGAATAGATGTCTTGACAATATTGTATGGAGTAGAGATTGTGAGTGTTTAGATGGATTGTATTGGAATACACTTAGGAATGGAAGAGGATGTATGAGAGTAATATTGGATTGTATTGTGTATAGGATAGTCATATCATTAGAATTGAGTAACAAGGGAGGACCAAGGATAGAAAAATGATGAAACACTAGAGGGATGGATTGAGGTAGGGGATGGGAGGATCATTGGATGGAGATGTTAAGGATGAATGCATGAAATTGATGACAAGGGTGAACCAAAGAGATGGAAAAGGATTAAATTTTTTGGAGTTATTTCTAGGATAGAGGATGAAAGGATAATTATATGGAGAGGCTAAATATGGATGTGTAAAACTTATAATAAGGGAGAACCAAGGTGATGGCCAAAAAATAAAATGAAGAGATTACTAAGATAGAGGATTACAGAAATAATAGATAATTGTAAATAGATTTCTATGACATGTATATAGAAGATGGGGTAATCAAGGGAAAAAAAAATCATTTTAGGATGTGACCTCTAAGAACTATACTAAATGGAGAATATTTAAATTCTAGAGAGGATGGCTTGATGGTTCAAGGAAGGGATAAGGCATAGGCATGTACAAGGTGTGGCAAGGGAAATGTAGAAATCCTAGGACAACTACAAAAGTGCTAGGGAAGTGTGGCACATGTGTAAGAATTTTCTTTTAGGACTCTATAAGCGATAGACAAGTATGAAATCTATGTAGGGAGATATAGATAAATGCTAGGATGACATTAATAGATATTAAGGAAGTGTAACACACACATATATAGATAATTTTCTCAAATTATGTAGGTGATAGGAAAGTGTGGTGCCTATATAGGGGTCTATAGAAACACCAAGATCTCATACATAGGTTCCAAGTAAGTATAGCACATATACATATAATTTTTTTTAAGAATGAATAGGCATTAGCCAAGTGTGACATATATTCACATAGATACATATTCCAAGGAATTTTGGCACATATGTACAAAGGGTTTTGATTGGTAGGCACATACATTAGGGAAGTGTGGCACTTATGAAAAAGTGAAGATGACAAAAAAAAATATCGACAAAAAAATTATAAAGATGAATGGGGGCTAGTGATAGTATTAGATGGAGGGTTGTAGGGGAATCTAAATGTAGAGAAAGTAATGCTTGTGTTGTGCAAATCATGCTTGAATAATTTTCTCTTATTTTTATCAATGTCATGACTATGAAAAAAAGATGGATAGGGTACATTGAAATAGGTAGGAAGATGTAGGCGATGGGGAGACATTATAAGGTAGTTTGGATGGAAGAATATTTCATGAGAAAGGATTTAAAAATTAGTTTAAATATGTTTTAGGTCATCATTTAGAATTTATAAGTAAATTTTCCCTTACAACAAACCTAAAAAATATTACTCAAATCAAAAGGATTAATATGATTAGGTAATAACTTGAAATTAAAATTTACTAGCCCATTCAAACATTCCAATATTGTTGGTTTGGTACCATGAGGTGGAAATTACTAAATAACACTCTTTACACCCCACCACTAGTGTAAGTTGATGATTTTTGTAACATTGTGCTCATTTCTATTATATAAAAAATTATAAGGAATTGAGAGAAATGAAGAGAATATATATAGGTTTAAATAAAACATATGTAGGTGTGCCATATTTTATGTAGATTTGGGTATTGAATTTTATATTTTTTTCTCTCTTAAGGATTTTAATAGACATTGTTTAGTTAATGTATCTTGAAAGGATTAGGAATCCTAGGTAGTGGAATGATGGTTCCAATAACATCTACCATCACATATTGACATGTTGGTCTTGTTAGTTTGGTGGAATGAGTCATGGATTACAAAATCACACTATTGAAACCCTAACATTGAAGTAAATTAATGGTTTTTATATTTCATTTTCTACTATCATAAGAAAAATATTAAGAGGTTGTAGAAAATAGTAAAGGCCTTTGTAATGATTGAATTCATAATTTTAGCTTCAAATGGAACACTCATAGCTCTCATTGTTTGCAATAAACTTCCCATAAAATTTTAACATATTTTTTGTCTCACAACTCTTAAGAGACATCTTGACTATTGAAATCCAAAAGAATAAGGATTCCTAAATAGTAAAAAAATCTATATTAGTTTCTACTAGCCCACATAGACATTTTAGTGTTATTTATTTGGTTCCACACTAACATTAAAAAAAAAATAGCTTTACAACATTACATTCATTTCCAATGTAGGAAAATCATCAAGAGGGGAGAAATTAGAAGAGAATTTTGTAGATTGACTTAATGCTATTTTTTTGTTTTATATAGGGCACTCATATGTTCCATAAATAATAATAATTTTTCCATCAAAGATTGATATTTTTTTTTCCTAATATGGCTCTTAAGAGACATTGCTATATTGATGTAGTTTAGAAGGATTAGAAAGCTTGGGTAGAAAAATCATGTGCACCTAGTCTTGTTTACCATCCTATCAAGATATGTTAGTGTAATTATTTTAATTCTATGGGATGTGGATTATAGAATATTCCTGACACCCCAATATTGAAGTAAATTGATAGATTTTGTAACATTACAATGCTTCTTACAACCATGGAAACCGTTTGGATTTGGGGGAAATTGGGAGAGTATTTTGTAGATTAGTTGAACACCTAGTTGTAGGATTAGATAGAGCATTTTTGGGTGTCATATATTGAAAGAACTTTCTTGTCAAAGTTTGAATTTTTTTGGCTTTTAGGGCTCTTAATAGACTCATTAGATTTATTTATATTACAAGGATCACAATGCATAGGTAGTGAAATGATATATCTAGTAGAATGTACTAGACCAATCAAACATGATAGTGTTATAGGTTTGGTTTCATTTAGTGTAGATTGTAAAATAACACTCTCAACAACATAACACTGGAGAAAGTTGATAGTTTTTATAATATTATTTTTTCTACCACCATGAAAAATTGTAAAAAGTTGGGATAAATTGAGAAATTCCTAGATGTAGCTTTTGATGAAATATTTTCAGTGCCAAAAAAATATACTATATTTCTCATCGAAGTTTGACATTTTTTCTCCTATGGATATTCAAATACATTGTCAGTTGATATAGCTTATAGGGATCAAGATGATTGGTTAATTAAATACACCTGTACTAGGGTCTACTATCACATTTATATTTTCTAGTCTTATTAGTTTGGCTCTACAAGGTGTGGATTATAAAATAGCTCTCTCAATGCCATAACATTGAAATAAATTGATAGTTTTTATGTTGTTTAATTTTTTATCACCATAAGAAAACTATTAAAATTTGGAAGAAAATACAAGAGGTTTTTTAGATTAATCCAAAACCTAGTTATAGGTTTAGCTAGAACATTTTTAGGTGTCATGTGTTCACATACCATCCCATATATTCTTGTCACTTCTATGGTTTTATGGCTCTTACAAGACCTTATACCACCCTTGTAGGTGATAGTATGATGTCTCCTATAGAATAAAATATAATAATTAAACATGTTGTCACTATTGATTTGATTTCAAGAGGCAATATTTATAAATTTTCTTATTTCACAACCTAACATTGAAGCATACTTACGATTTGTAACATTATCTTCATTATAATAATGAGAAAAATATTTGTAAATAAAATGATAAACCTAGGCCCCTAGACATATCAATTAACACTATTGGTTTCTTGCTATGAAACCATATTTACAAAGTTTCTCATTATAGGCACTAACATTGAGTATATTGACACTATTTTTAAATTTATATTCATTGGTACTATGAGAAAGTCATTAGGATTTTGAAAAAATAAGAGAGTATTTTACAGATTAATCCAATACCTGGTTGTAGGTACCGTAGTGTTCCTATATAATCCCATCAAAATTTATCACTTTTATGTTATTAGGGTTCTTAAGATACCTTGTTGGACTGTTGTAGCTTGGAATGTTTATGTAATACATGTAGTAGGACAATGCCTCATTTAGCATAAATCCACACAATTAACTTATTTAACTTATTATGGTTGTTGGTTTCTTACTATAATGAAACATTTATAAAGTTGTTCATTCTACACCCCAACTTTGAAGTAGATTGCCACTTTTGGTAAGTCACTGCCACTTATAAAAACCATCAAGATTTTGGAGAAATTGGAATATATATTTATTTTAATTCAATACCTAGCTATAGGTCTACATAGAACATTTGTAGGTGCCACAATTTTCTTATATCATCCCCTCAAAGTTTATCACCTTTATGTTCTTAGGGATTCTAAGAAACCTCATTCAACCATTTTATCCCAAAAGGTTGAGAAGTTGCAGGGGATAGGATGAGGGCTTATCTAGCATACCCACTCAAATGTGTTAGAATTGTTGATTTATTATCATTATAAAACATCTATAAAGTTGCACACTCTACAACCTAGCACTAAAGTAGATGGATAATTTTTGTAAGTTTTGATTTGCTGCTAGCACAATAAAATTGCATTCACTTAGAAAAAATGATAGAGGTTTTCCATCACATTGTTCATTCATACGAGGCTATAAATCATAAAGCAAATATATTGAATTCCCATGAAAATTTAGAAAAAACATATTGAATTCACTTATGTAGATAAAAAACATAGTTTGATTTTTCCAAGTACTCTCCCCCAAAATAATACTATCAAGCTCTTTCAAACTATGTAAGAGAATTTATAAATATATATCAGAAGGCAAAAAATATTTTAAAATAACACATAAAAATGTTATATGATTCTAAGGATCTTTTGTGAAGAAATTGTAGACACCTAAAAATGACTAATGCATTTTCATCTTGTCATTTCATCATCATCCTTATCTTTTCATCTATCTATATTAATTAAGTAATTCTTAATTTTTAATTAATTCATGAATTGTCATTTTCCCTCCAACATTAATTAAAATCATATTTAATTTATCTTTGGCCCTCTATAATTAAATAATTTTCAAAAAATATTTAATTAGCTAACATCCTTCTTTTAAATAAATAAAAATAACTTATTTAAATTAAGTATTTTCCTCTAAAATAAATAAATATATTAATATTTATTTATTTCTCCAACTATCATTTAGAATTAAATAAATTTATTTATTTAATTCTTCTAAAATTCTTCTAACTTTTCCTCCATAAAATTCAAATTATAGGTCACCCTATCTTGATTTTTTCTATCCATTGATCTTTGTAATTAATCTCCACCATTGATCAAATATCAAGTGAAGCATATAAATAGAAAGCTTTAATTCATTCATACCCCCTAGCACTTTTATTATAAAAAATATCTCTAGCACTCTCATGATCAAAGCACTTCTTTTATCAATCATTTGCCAAACATTATCAAGAATTTATCATTATCATTATCAAGCATAGGTATCATTTATCTTTGAGCATTTACCATTATTATTGAATCATATCATTATTTTTTTTTCATAGTTTTTTAGTTTGAAGAGAAATCAACAATGTAGCAAATCAAAATCTTTTCTATGATGACTTTGCTTGTTATCTAAATTCTAACTTCTAAAGCCAAGATCTTGAACTTGATTGAGTGATTGTTGAAGTGAAAATTTTTACTTTCATTTGTATTGTTACTATTGTGATTCACATTTTCATCATCCACATTTTTGCATGTCTGATGGGATCCGCATCCTAGATATTAATTTTTTTTTTGCAAGTGTCTTTCTTTGAAGTCGTAGGTTAGATTTTCACACTTAGATTGATTTAGGGTACTTTTGGGCTGATTAAAATCACTTCTAGGCTAACATAGGTCACATTTGGTATGTAACAGATCTATTTGTACATGTAAAAGTTTTCTTTTTTGGTTGATAGGACAGATCTACACTTTTGGTCAATTTTATGGTGCTTCCAATCAATCCCACAACACATCTAGTTATTTTTGTGGCACTTTTGGCTTGAAATACTACACTTTTATAATATTTAGAATATTCTATTGATTATTTGACAGATTTTGTTATGCTTCTAGTCAATTTTGTGGTGCTTCTGATTGATAGTGTTGTGATTCTAGTTGATATTGTTGTACTTTTGGCTAACATTATTATGCTTCTAGATGATAGTACTATACTTTTAACTGATAGTGTTGTGCTTTTGGCCTATTATACTATGCTTTTGGGCTCTATCATTGCACTTTTTGTCTTTTTCACTACACATCGAAGGAGTATTTAGGGTTAAATTTAAAAAATTATAATTGATTCAATTCATATTTAATTTTTTTCACTTCCTAATAGCTAACCCTAAATTTGAGATCTTGTTGTCTTGGTGGCTTTTGTTATTGATATTTGTATGTAGTAATTATATCTTTATGGAATCAAAATGATTACAAAGGAAAGTGGATTTAGAGCTCTTCATCAAATTGGAATCTCAAATATAGCGTTAGACTCTAGGTTCTATCATTCTAATCACCTTATCACTTTTAATTTTGCAAAGTTATAAAATAGTTACATTATTTCCTTTTGTTGTAATCAAATATTTTTTGACATGTCTTCCTCACATTGAAAATTGAAGTAAAATTAATCTCACAATTGGATTTGGGCTCTAAAATTAATAAGTTTCTTTTAATCCCCAAGATCTACTTATGCATGCTCTCCTCTTGTTCCTAGTGGTGGTCTTGTTTTTATTTTTAGGAGGCCTTCCTAGAGAAGTGATCACTCTATGGGATGACCTCAACTCCCATGTTCTAGTGGAGTATAAAGAGTGGGGGTGAATCAAAAGACATGCCACTTGGAAGTTGAATATTGTCAATCTTGACTAAGCCTCTAAGAACTTTATACCTTAGATAAGTGAAGGTGGAGAGTGTGTTACCATTTCCTCTTAGTTGTTTGGGAGTATTCCCATTCATCTAAGGATTACGCCTCATGTAACCTTGTATTATATCTTGAGGATAACCCTAGTTGAGCTTGTAAATCCTAGTCAAAACTCATTGGCCATACCTACTTGAGTAGGCTTATTAATGTGTCTATGTGTTTAATTATTTAGATCACCATCTCTAATTGAAATAGAGGTGGGGATATCCATTCAAGATTGAGTCATAGGAATTTTCTTATTTATATTAATTATTTGAGTGCTTACATCTTTATAATAAATTGCTAAGGTTTAAAATAATCAAGATAACATACAAATAAAAAAAATCAAACAAATCAAGAAAATAAGTAAAATATTTTATCTCATAGCATATAGAAGTGGGTCTTGCATTGATTGTGCATTTTTAGTTATTTTGTTTCTTGATTGCATCTCTCGGCAAGAAGGAATTGATAAAAATTAAAATTAAACCTTAAAACACTATAAAAAAATGCATGTAAAATTGAAACTACACTTATGAGTATCCTTTTGCATTTTTTGTCCATCCTAAGCCACAACTGGCTTATTCTACAACACTTCTAATCTATCTTGTAGTGCTTTTGAGTTACATTACACTTTTGGATTATCCTAGGTTTCTTTTTATTGTAAAATAGCATCCTTGAAAATTTTAAAAGCTTAGAAAAATTAAAACGGGTCAAAACAATAAACTATCAAATAAATAGAGTTGAAAAATATTTATTGGAATTATTTCATTTTCTTGGATAAGATTTGAGGAGTGGGAAAACTTTGTATCTTGTCATATCATTATCAAATTTTATCAAAGTTCAAATTGGATCTCATATCTATTATCTTTATCTTACATCATTTATGGATATACTAGCTTGAGAAACTCAAAGCTACTCTTGAGTTGGAAACCTCTACTCTTTATAATTTTTACTTGGACTCACAAGTCTAGTTCAAGTACTCTTCATCAATATTAATTTTTATCATCTTTTTGGGACATACACATCTAGTTTGAAGTGAGAATATATCATTATCAATCAATACCATTATCATCATTTGGATAACTAACATAAATTTGGTTTATTTTTGTTTTGAGATACAAGTATCAAAATTGTTGAAAGTAAAGCCTATTTATCTAAGGTCTTATATTTCATATGCCAATTACAAGATCTCAACATAATAAATACATGGCATCCCATCAAGATGAGTCAATAATTCCAACAAGCATGTGTCCATATGAGCAATTAAAAACTTAAAACCCATCTATTTTTCAAAGATATCCTTTAATGATCCCCTATATGGGGGATGATCAAGACCCCACATCTAAAGACCTACAATAATTTGAGAAAGATCCTAGAGAAATGAGTGTGTTAGAAAATTTATTTGAGAAAAACCTCGATCACTACCTCCAAGTATTAGATCAAAAGGGTGCTAAATACCCACTCATCTCATCAAGGATGTAGACCTCACCACACTCAACATGTTGGTAGAAACAAGTTAAGCCAATCCAACTCAAAAATCAACAAAAAAGGTGGCTTCTACCTTCACATATTAATTACCACTTCCACATAATAGATCAAAATTTCAATGGAAAACATATCAAGAGACATTTTAAGATCAATTTACACCCAATCCATCACCTACCTTTGCCAAATCCAATCCAAATATGGGTACTTTAAACATGAAACATATGCCTATTCCTCCAAGTCAACTGCAACAATAATTACCCATAAAGTTAACCTCAACAACATTTCATCCCATCAATTCAACCTCAACAATATTTCATTCCTCCAAGTTAATAAAAAAAAAAACATCACATTCCCCTAAATCAACATAATAAAACAACATTACAATAGCTTCAATCAATATCAACAACACATTATATTCCCACAAGTGTGCCTCCATCCACATCTACAAGTGACTTGGGACAAAAAAATTAAGAGTTATGAAAAATATTTACAAATAATGGCATCAGTCATACTAAGAAGATTTTTACATTAGAAGACATATGCCCCTATCCTTTTTACAAGTATTTAAACATGATCCCCTTCCATCAAAACTTTGAAATGTCTAGATTTGACAAATACAGAGGAAGAGGTGATCCAAGAGAACATATAAGGGAATTTTACATAGCTTGTCTTGAGGTGGATCATAATAGTACATATCTAATGTGCCTCTTTTATAGAAGCCTAAGAGGCTAAGCTATTGAAAGGTTTTCATATTTACCTCATAGGATTAAGTCATTTCATGAGTTGGCAGAAAAACTCATTACACATTTTTCATATAACATTGAACATGAAATCTCCATGATTGATCTATGTAATGAAAAAAAAGCATGAAGATACATTTGTTTTCTTTTCACAAAGGTGGAGAAACATGACAAGAAAATTACCTTAACTAAAGGGGCCAAGGCTTCTCCCATTATTGAAACTCCTAATCAAGCTACATTTTAAGACTCCATGTATATCACTAATATATTTTAAGAAAATTACATTTGTACCTTATTATACATATCATTTACTTCCACATCACAATCTAATGAGATTTCAATTATTTATCCTCAACTTATAGATTGAGATCAAGAAGGTCTACTAGTTCTAGATACATTCTATAAATAAAGAGACCATTGTAGAATTTATGGGATTAAGAGAAACTATACCTTTGGGAGAGCATAAAGTTAATTTTGTTAGAAAAAGGTGTGTTGTATACCTTGCATAATATTTATAATATAATATTTATTTATTATGTGGTGCACCTGGGGAATCTAAGGATGCATGCATCGGGCTAGCATTCTTGGGGCCACTTTATGTGTTGTATGTAATATTGGATCAAAAATTTATGTGGGGTTGCACATGGGAATAATATTTAGTTTTGGAAAAAACTAGTACCAACATTAAATGTGGAGGTTAATGGTTTTGTAAGCTCATGATATTAGTTACATGGTTTTATGTACTACCACTTGGTGTTTTTGTGTGAGCTTGTTTCTTTAAAATAAAACACATGGGTAGTTGTCTAAGGTTGGAAGGTTGGTTGATTGAGATTAACTATTGTTAGCATTTGTGAGGGTTGAAGCATAGCATGGTATGTGTGGTTACATTCTTGTTCACATGGAGTACTTTAAGAGGGCTTGTTGTTTCAAAGGTGTTCATGGAGAACTTTAAAGATGTCTTGTAATGTTTATTATTGAATAATACATGAGTGATGGATACTTTTGAAGGCTGGATTTTTCCCTCTTGAGGGTTTTCCTAGGGTATATATTGTGTCATCTTTGATGGTATGTTGTCTATTATTTTGCATATGGATTTTGAATACTTGTTTGTATAGATTTCTCTATTTGGGTTATGAGTAAATTGTCTTAGGTGGATGCATATTTCCTTTCATTTGGTACCAAAGTCATGGTTGTGATTTGTATAACCGTTCTTGGAGTAGATGTAGTGCGTAGTTGAATCCAAGGCTTGCATGGAAAGAATGAAGACATTGCAAGATATGAGGGTTTTGTTCAGGTGTTTTTTGTAGATGTGGGATTTTGGGGTTGCAGATTTGTGGTTATTTTTTGTAAATCTAAGTTTATGAATCTTTGTTGGAAAAATACATTTTTTTTATGGATGTTCATTATGAGGGTTTTGTATGTGAAATTTTATAGATGACCCCTTGGGACAAAAATGACCTCAACATTGGATCCAGGAGGCCTTAGAGATGAATATTAACATAAAATTTAGCCTATTTTGGTTACAAGAAAAAATGATATTTTTTTACCCCCTCCCCAATTCGACAAGTACAAATGTCAATTTACAAAAAAAATAATTAAAAATTTTAATTTCCTACAAAATAAAAATTTATTAAAAAATTAGAAAAAATTATAAGAAAATATTAAAGGTTAAGGGGGGAGGGGGGTCTATAGACCTCTTGACCACTTGTAGCTTGTGCAGCTAACAATGCACAAACTATCAACCTACATAGACTAGTAGTTCATGCGCAGCTAGCCGATGGGTTGCCGACTCTCGTTGACAGGTCCCGTCAGGCAGGGTAGCCACCCCTATGGGGGTTAATAAAAAATATTTAAACTAGCTAATATTAAATTTTAGTTTTTTTTGATAAAAAAGATTACACCATATTTAAAAATATGGTTGGGTCCAACTCTGTGGGTGGCGGTGCTGCCATCGGTGGCTACCACCCAACCACCCATTGCCCACTAATTTTGCTCATACTAGCCAAATTATTCAAATTTTTTGAGGGGCATATATTTTTCCTCAAGTGTTTATTTTTTGACTTCTTATACTCATTGGAAAGGTGGTTTCATTCTCTACGTTTTTCCAATTTTTTTCTATTTTGATAGGAAAATTCTTGCTAAAAGTTGGATGTTCCTTTCGAGCTTGGAGAGGTCATAAATTATGCATACAAAGTCAGATTTTCAACTTCTTATAGTCAACAAAAAAATTATTTAGAGCACTACACAATGGATTAGGTTTGGAGACGTTTTGACATGATTTATTTTTTGTTATTTCCATTTGAGTTGTTTATGGGTTCTTGTGACTATGGTGATTTTATGAGATTATGGCTAATCAGATCTTGGTGATTTAATGTTGGAGTTATTATATAAGTTTGTTGAAAAAATGTGTCTCAAACTCACTGGTATAACCTTGCTTTTGTCTCTGATTAGCTCATAATTGCTTAAGTGTAACTTGCATGCTTATACCATTGTACCACTTGGTGACTGTGAGAGAGGTGTGGTAGTGTGGTATAATTCCATACTGCAAGAGCCTTCAACCAGTCAAGCGGTAGTGCGGTATACCACCATATCGTGGAAGCCTTCAATGAGCTATATGTGTGTCTGGAGGTTGACCAAGGTGATTTTGTTGTGAGTTAACATCTAAGAGTGAAGTCTGTAACTCTGTATGTAATTTATTTACTATAATACAAAGTGACTTTACTTGGTGTGGTGGGTTTTTCTTCCATAAGGGTTTTCCCACATATATCTGGTGTTATCTTTATGTGTGCTATTTTTTTGTCTATCATGTTCTTCTGTGAATGTGCATCTCAAATGTGTGTAAATTGCTAAATGTATGGTTTTTTCACTTCTCTCTTGAGGATTTTGCATTAGGAAGGCATTTTTGCACTATCACTTTCCTTACATGTGCTATCAAAGCCTGGTCAGTTGTGTTATCCTTGTGATTAGGGCTAGTTTTTTGTGCAAATCCTATTCAGTGGGAGTCTTGAAAAAGAACTGATTACTTTGTTTACTGTTTAAGATGGAAAGTACATTAGGTAGAATAGAACTTGAAAAGTTCAATGGTATTAATTTTGAGTTGTGGAAAATCAAAATGGAAGAGTTGTTGGCAGATAGAGATCTCTAGATTATTGTGTCTAGAACTATGCCACAAAGTATGAATGAAAAAGATTGGTACCTCATAGATAGAAAAGCTAGAGGGTTGATAAGACTTTGTCTTGCTAATTTTGTACTCCTAAACGTCCATGAGGAGAAGACTGCATCTTCATTATGGAAGAAACTTGGTGACATTTATAAGGGAAAGTCTATGGTGAATAAGTTATTCCTGAGGAAGAAGTTGTACTCCTTGAATATGGAAGAAGGTGCATCTATAGCATACCATTTGAATTCATTTAATATGATTGTTGCTCAGTTGGTATCTATGGGTGTGAAAATAGAGGAGGATCATTGTATGCTTCTATTATTCTCCTTACTCAACACTTGGGGACCATTTGGTAATGGCTATTGGAAGTACAACTACTTTCAAGATGGAAAATGTGGTTTCCTTACTACTGTCAGAAGAAATGTGGAGGAAGTCTTCTGAGATGGACAAGGAGGCTCTTTCTATTCAGGGTAGATCAAAGGAGAGAGGCAAGAAGAAGGACAAGAAGTCTAAATCCAAATCTAAAGGGAGATCAAAGTCTCCTAGTAAGAAGTCCAAGGTGAAATGTTGGAACTGTGGGTAGTCTGGTCATATTTGAAAGGATTGTAAGGAGGAGAAAAATAAGAAGAAGAATAACTCTTCAGACAATGACTCTTCTCAAAGTGATGTAGATTCCTTCATTGTAGCCTTGGTGATTCAAGCATCAGATGATGTTTGGTTGATTGACTCAGGTAAATATTTTCACATGACATCTACAAGAGATTGGTTTGAACACTAAGTATGAAAAGTATGCTTGCGGAAAGGTGTACCTAGCAAGTGATTCATCTCTAGAAATTGTTGGTCATGGAAGAGTCAGAATCCAATTCCCTAATGGAAGAATCAAAGGGATTGGTGATGTATTGCACATACTAGGTTTGGCTAGTAACCTGCTTTAAGTCAATAAGATGAATGATGTTGATGTGCAAGTTTCTTTCTGGAGTGGAGGTTGTAAGATGACTAGAGGTGCAATGGTGCTGGATAAGATTGTGTGAATAGGCACTCTATAAAAGTTGGATGCACATCCTATTCAATGTAACAATGCCTTTGTAAAGTCAAGGGAAGCTACTCATGTAGAGGAGAATGAATCTCCTTTTGGTACAAATTCCTTGGAGGTGAAACTCCCAGTAGAGAAGACCATGATGTGGCATCATAGACTTGGTCACATAGGTGAGAAAGGTTTTAAAACCTTGACAAATAAAAATCTTGTTGAAGGGCTTGTTGATTGCAACCTTGAGTTTGACTTTTGTAAATACTGTATTTATGGAAAGCAACATCAAGTTTCATTTTATTCAAGTCCTCATAAATCTATTGGTGTACTGGATTATGTTCATTCTGATGTATTTGGTCTTGTGAATGTTCATTATCAAAGTTTAGATATTATGTTTCTTTTATTGATGATTATTCAAGAAGGGAATTTGTATATTTTTTGAAGAGTAAATCAGAAGTGTTCAGTCAATTTAAGGAGTTTAAAAACTTGGTAGAAAATCAGACTGGAAGGAAGATCAAGTTCTTGAGGATGGATAATGGTGGTGAGTTCTGTTCTGCAGATTTCAAAAGGTACTACAAAGACCATGGAATTAAAAGACATAAGACTACGTCTTATACTCCACAACAAAATGTAGTTGTTGAAAGGTTAAACATGATGCTAATGGAAAGAGCAATAAGTATGTTGAGCAGTGTTGGTCTAGAGTAGAATTTTTGGGCTGAGGTTGTGGCTACAACAAGTTACTTGGTAAATCCTTCACCTTGTTTGGCTCTTGTTGAAAAAAAACCTTTGGAAGCATGGTCTGGTAAGAAGCCCTATATGAGACATATTTGTGTCTTTGGCTATGAGGCATATGCATATGTGCCAGATGAGAAAAGATGAAAGTTGGAGAACAAGGCTTTTAAATGTATCTTCATTGGCTATGGTGTTCGTGTGAAAGGATACAAGCTTTTGAATCCTATTATTGAGAAGGTTTTGTACAACATAAGTGTAATCTTTTGTGAGTTGAAGCCTTTAGTAGCTGATCTGCAATTAGAGATAGATAGAAAGAAAAAGAAGAATGATGTAGTTGAAATTCCTCAAACTCTAGAAAAAGAGGAACTACAAAGTGTACCTGAAACTAAGGAGAGTTCTAGTAGCTCTAAGAGTGATGAAGAAGAAGAACCACAATCTCAACCTCAACCTATGAGGAGGTCTACATGTGAAAAATGTCAACCTAATATGGATTTTCTATGTTGGATTCTAACTGTTCCTATGCTTTGATTACTAGCACTAATGAGCCTAGGACTGTGAAAGAGGCAATTAATATGTCTGACTCAAATTCCTGGTTGGAAGCCATGAATGAAGAAATGGCATCATTAAAGAAGAATGAAACCTAGGATTTGGTACCTTTGCCTAAAGGGAAAAATCCTATTGGCTGTAAATGGGTATTTAAGAAGACTAGTCTGGATGGAAGTGTTGAAAAATATAAAGCTTAGTTGGTCACGAAGGGGTATTCCCAGGTGGAGGGAATTGATTATGGAGAAATATTTTCTCCTGTAGCTAAGCTAACATCTATCAGATTTATTTTGTCACCTGTAGTTTTGTATGACTTAGGGATTGAGCAGATAGATGTGAAGAAAAAATTTCTTCATGGAGAGTTGGAAGAAGAAATTTATGTCCTAGCTTGAGCACTTCGTTGAAAAAGGTAAAGAAAGCCTAGTTTGCAAGTTAAGGAAATCTTTGTATGGTTTGAAGCAATCACCTAGAATGTGGTACCAAAATTTTTACATGTTTGTGTTGTCATTGGGATTTGCAAGATCAAAATCTGATCATTGTGTTTATTACAAAGCTAAAAATGATCGTGTGCTTATTATTACCCCATATGTGGATGATATGTTGTTCATAGGAAATAGTAAGACTATGATTTCTGATCTTAAATCTTTGTTGTCTACAATGTTCGAAATGAAGGATCTTGGTGCGGGAAGGTATATTATAGGAATGGAAATAACCAAGGATAGAAAGAGTAGAAAGCTTTGGCTTAACCAGAGTAAGTATATTAACATTGTTCTAAAGAGATTTAGTATGACTGATTGCAAGCAACTAGTTGTTCCAGTTTTGCAAGGAACAATGCTATCTATTGAAGATTGTCCAAAATCTCCTACTAAGATGGAGGACATGACCAGGGTTCCTTATGCAAGTGCAGTTAGCAACTTAATGTATGGAATGGTTTGTACAAGGCCAGACATTGCCAAAGCAAAGGGATTACTTAGTCATTTTATGAAAAACCCAGGAAGGAAACATTGGGATGCTATGAAAAAAGTGATTAGATGTCTGAAGGGCACTTTAGAATATGCTTTGTGCTTCCATGGAAATTTGGTTGAATCATAGAGGACTCTTAGCATTCGTGGGTATGTGGATTCTGATTGGGCAGGGGACATTGACACCAGAAGATCCACCAGTGGATATATTTTCATGGTGAATGGTGGTGCAGTTAGTTGGATGAGAAAGTAGTAGGCTATAGTCGCTTTGTCCAATATGGAGGCATAATACATGACAGCTACACACACCTGTAAGGAAGCCATTTGGCTTAGGAGATTGTGTTCTGATATTGATTTTGATGCAGGGTAGATTACAATTTATTGTGATAGTCAGAATGCTATTTTTTTGGCAAAAAATCCTACTTTCCATGCTAGGATGAAACATATTGATGTGTAGTATCACTTTGTATTAGATATGGTGGAGAATGGAAAGGTCTATTTAGAAAAAAGTGGATACTCTAGAAAATGTTGCAGATGCATTAACAAAACCAGTGAGCACATAAAAGTACAGGTGGTGTGCTAGTTCAATGGGCCTTGGGGCCTATGAATCTTAGTAGGTTTTGAATGCTCTTGAGGGTTCAGAGAGTTCTTCATCAAGTGGGAGATTGTTGAGAAAATGTGTCTCAAACTCACTGGTATAACCTTTCTTCTGTCTCCAATCAAATCAGAATTGCTTAAGTGTAACTTTTATGTTTATACCGTTGTACCACTTGGTGACTGTGAGAGAGGTGCAATAGTGCAATATAATACCATACCATGAGATCCTTCTAGCTGAGACACGATAGTGCAGTTACCGCCATACCACGAGAGCCTTCAAGCAATCTAGCGGTAGTGCAATATATTGTCATACCACAGAAGCCTTCAACCTGCCTAGCGGTGGTATAGTAGAAGGACCATGGGTGAACAAGAATAGTGACTTGGATGTCAACAGATGTGGGGACCACTTGGAGGTTAGGAGTTAAATGTTTAAGTTTTTTTGAGAGACTTGTTGAGAATATTGTAGATTCCCATCTTGATTCTCCGAAATTGCACAAGCGGTGTATGCATGTCTTGGTGGAGACCACAAGGAATGACTAAGAGTTTGGCATGATAGTCAAATGCGATGGATGAGTAATGTGTTGACACATGGAATGATTTCATTTGTTGATTTTACATTGTTGTTGTAAATCAACAATCATTGGCCGAAAGTTGTATCTCCTATTAGCAATATATTTGCATTTATTGCATGATTTGACTTAGGGGTTGACAAAGTGTGAATATAGTAATATTCTCTGTAATTGAATTTTAATACTGAGTGGCTCGATGTGTGTTGCTGGTGATATGTGTTGCTCGAGATGGAGGAAGCTTGTCAGCAAAGGAACTGAAAATTAAATGAAACCCTAATGGTTATTGGTTGGTTGTTAGAATTCATTGTATGTCATATGAGCATTGTAATAGTGAGTGAGATGAACTTTATGTGTGTCTAGAGGTCAACCAAGGTGATGTTGTTGTGAGTTAACATCTAAGAGTGAAGTCTATAACTCTATATGTAATTTATTTACTGTAGTACAAAGTGACTTTACTTGGTGTGGTGGTTTTTTCTCCCATAAGGGTTTTCCCACATATATCTCGTGTTATCTCTGTGTGTGATATTTTTTGTCTGTCTTGTTGTTCTATGAATGTGCATCTCAAATGTGTGTAACTTGCTAAATGTATGGTTTTTGCACTTCTCTCCTAAGGATTTTTCATTAGGAAGGCCTTTCTACACTATCGCTTTCCCTACAAGTGGTATCAGAGCTTGGTTAGTTGTGTTATCCTTGTGAGTAGGGCTGGCTTTTTGTGCTAATCCTGTTCAGTGGGAGTCTTGCAAAAGAAGAACTTATTACTTTGTTTACTATTTAAGATGGCAAGTACATCAGGAAAAATAGAACTTGAAAAGTTCAATGGCGGCAATTTTGAGTTGTGGAAACTCAAAATGGAAGACTTGTTGGTGGATAGAGATCTCTAGATTGTTGTGTTTGGAACTATGCCACAAAGTATGAAGCAAGAAGATTGAGACCTCAAAGATAGAAAAACTAGAGGGTTGATAATACTTTGTCTACCTGATTTTGTACTCCTAAACGTCCATGAGGAGAAGACTGTATCTTCATTATGGAAGAAACTTGGTGACATTTATTAGGGAAATTTTTTGGTGAATAAGTTATTCCTGAGGAAGAAGTTGTACTCCTTGAAGATGGAAGAAGGTGCATCTGTAGCAGACCATCTGAATTCATTTAATATGATTGTTGCTTAGTTGATGTGAAATGGGTGTGAAATAGAGGAGGAGGATTGTTGTATGCTTTTGTTATGATCCTTACTCGATACTTGGGACCATTTTGTAATGGCTATTGGAAGTACAAAAACTACTTTCAAGATGGAAGACGTGGTTTCCTCACTACTATCAGAAGAAATACAGAGAAAGTCTTCTAAGATGGCCAAGGAGGCTCTTGTTGTTTGAGGTAGATCAAAGGAGAGAGGAAAGAAGAAGGACAAGAATTCTAAATCCAAAATTGAAGGGAGATCAAAGTCTCCTGGTAAGAAGTCCAAGGTGAAATGTTGGAACTGTGGGTAGTCTAGTCATATTCGAAAGGATTGTAAGGAGGAGAAAAAGAAGAAGAAGAATAATTCTTTAGACAATGACTCTTCTCGGAGTGGTACAGATGCCTTCATTGCAACCTTGGCGACTTAGGCATTAGATGATGTCTTGTTGATTGACTTAGGTGCATCTTTTCACATGACATCTCACAGATATTGGTTCTCAAAGTATGAAAAGTATGCTTGTGGAAAGGTGTACAGAGAATTGATTCATCTCTGGAAATTATTGGCCATGGAAGAGTTAGAATCTAATTCATTGACAGAAGAATCAAAGGGATTGGTGATGTACTGCACATACTAGGTTTGGCTCATAACTTTCTTTCTATCAGTAAGTTGAATGATGTTGGCATGCAAGTTTCTTTCTTGAGTGGAGGTTGTAAGATGACTAGAGGCACAATGGTGTTGGCTAAGGGTGTACGAATAGTCACTCTATACAAGCTAGATGCACATCCTATTCAATGTAACAACGTCTCTATAAAGTCAAGCAAAGATACTCATGTAAAGAAGGAGAATAAAGCTCCTTTGGGTGCAAATTCCTTGGAGGTGAAACTCCCAACGGAGAAGACCATGTTTTGGCATCATAGACTCGATCACATAGGTGAGAAATGTTTTTAAAAACCTTGAAAAATAAAATCCCGTTGAAGGGCTTATCGGTTGCAACCTTGAGTTTGATTTTTGCGAACACTATATTTATGGAAAGTAGCATCATGTTTCATTTTATTCAAGTACTCATAAATCTTCTAGTGTACTGGATTATGTTCATTCTGATGTATTTGGTCTAGTGAATGTTCCTTCATTATCCAAGTCTAGATATTATGTTTCTTTTATTGATGATTATTCGAGAAGGGAATTTGTGTATTTTCTGAAGAGTAAATGTAACATTCCACCTCTTAATACACAAGTAAACTCAAGAATTTACTAGAAGGTAAATAAACTTAGTAAATACGAGAGAGATTTTTTTTTTTTTTAAAGTGAAAACATTTGCATAAGCACAAGAATAAAGTACAACTTTTCCAAATAAATTCAAACTTGAATTCACATGTAATAATAACTAGAATCAAGCTAATTCCTTACAAAATTCATTTATATCACATAAAATAAATTTGGCATAAAAAATAGTTTTACCTCATAGGTTTTTCTATCATAAGCCTGAACATGGAGTTCACTGCATCTAGAATGTCGATCTCTATCTTCACAAGCCTCAGAGAGTCTATTGCTACAGAGGGAGAGCATCATCTAAGTGCTTTTCCTCCAACCATGGACTCAAGTGGTCCCCCATGCACTTCCAAACTGGAAGTAACCCGACCCTTCTCGAAGAGTATAGATATAAGGAACTACCAAGTTTCACCATCTAAGTCCTAGTGATGTGTACTACAAAACTCAATCGACCATACAACTCTAGATCCTTTCTACCTAAGCATGATCATTCTGATTGGTCGTTACATCTAGACACACACCTTTGACTCGTCTTAGAAACTATCTCATCCTATAGTTTTTCTTACTTTATTTGGTACTCTAGACTCAAACTAGTCATTATAGAAAATCCATTCTAGCCAATGTGACTTAGAACTAATCCTTAATCTAGGATATTCATTCAATGTAAATATTTAGGTATTTCAACCCTTTTAAAATTCCCTTATTGCATCCTTGCAATATCTAGGGTTTATGACTTCCTGTCATTTTACTCTCAAGATTCAATACCCAACATCTTGATGCATTAAATTGAGTTTTGACATTATCGTAGAATCTCTTAAGGTATTATAAAGACCTTTTGTCTTGATCTATGGTTTTCTTTGACCTTTCACTATCAATCAATATATAAGTTCAATTTCATATCCGACATAAGAATTATAGATGTTCTATATCCTCCTTGTTTCAATACTAGGGTTTAGCTTCTCTAACCCAACACATGGAAATATCAACATCCTTGATTCTCCAAAGGTAATAACATAAGTATAACTAATCATAAGAACAATTCTTTTAGTCTTTCCTAGACCACTTGGCATTGTTTGAGTTCACACTATACGTACATGAAAAAATATAATTTTCAAGATTTTCCCTCACCAATATAATATCAAGGAAATACAAACATTTCATATCAATGATCATGATCTAAGTTAATCTTTCAAGCCTTAAAAATATTTGACTTATAAAAAATAATGATCTATTTTCGACCCCTTCGTCTATTTGAGTATACTGACTTTCTACATAGGTTAAGTTATGAACTCATATATAACCTCCTTTATTACTTAAACATTCATCACTCACTAAAGTTTACCACCATCATATTGAATTAAGTTATGAATCTCTCCTTTTGTCTCACCTTGAGGTAAAGCATTCCAGTGATACCCAATCTTGGGCTATCTTCATCTTTTGTGCATTTAGCACTAACATAAGTTTTGTTGAACAAGAACTGTGAGATTTCCATCCTTGCATTTCCTAGTTTACTCCCCCTCCCGAGATAACACAACATAAGTGATAGTCATTAATTGAAAGGCTATTTAAATGTCCACACCCTTGGCTTGCCTATTCTCCTGGTTTAATTTACAAAAGACATGCAAGACTCAATTTCGCATAAGGAACATATCAAGAAGATATCACTCCTCTACTTCATTATAAGACAAGCTTTCTCAAGCTTGGATAAATTTCCAAACTCGACTATGCCAAGGAGGGTTTGAGGTATCATACTAGAACTACCTTTAAGCATCTAAATCATTCCAAGGCAATCAAGAATTAAACTTTCTCATCATGGAGATTTAAAGAAATCTAATAATGATTCATGATTGAGTTGGGTTAGGGCATAACTATCACATTACCAGTTTTAATAAACCATTATCTACACAGCGTATATATACATACGTACAAGGAAAATACTATTCCCATACTAAAGAGAAGAAAGACTTCTTACCTTTAAGATGGCTATTTGGATATTTAGCTTACATGGCTAGATCTTTGCCAATTGCCTGAAGAATATTTGCCATTTTCTAAAGTAGATGTTCTTATCCTCTTAGTCTCCCTCCAAGAAAAATCACCTCATGGAACGAGCGCCATAGCAAGATTACAATGGATCAAATCATTTAAGATGTATTTATTGCTTCTGGATTTGATATTTACTATCACGATGCCAACTGCCAAAAGAGAAAAGATGTAGAGGTTCTTTGAACTCATAGTAGAGGTTTATGTTAATGAAGGTCATAGTATATTTACTGAACGACGCTTGAAAGATATAGGCCTTCATAAATACCAACATCGACCACCCAAGGCTCTGAATGGCTCCCAATAGTATATAGAGCATAAGGAATTACTTCTCTTAATCTTCTCACACCCCCAACATTCGGTTTCAGACGTTAACTCATGTATTGAAAATGTAGTTATGGCCGCCCTGCTTCTCGCATATTTTTTGCTTCATATCCCCTTTTTCCCTTCTAGCTCCCACTCTCTTCTGATTTTAACAATCACTTAGAATATTCGGTTAACATTCCCTAACTGTCGCTTCCAATTTTCTCTGATAAATTTGAAAGAAATTGTTTTAAAAGAAGATACGAGTAGCTCATGGCATTCATAATGATAGCCATGTTTTCCATCGTGGATATCCATGTTTAACTCCACACTTATTATTGTGTCCTCTTTGGTAGAATAGCTACTACCTTAAACAAATTCCTTAGCATGTATATATATATATATATATATATATATATACATATATATATATATTAAAACCTTGCCACTTCGATATGTTGTGCCACGATGAAATTGGGCTCCACAAAACATTTATTTTCCTTGTTTGCCACCTCCAAGAATTATATCGTGGCTTATAATAGTCCACCAAGATACTTAAACAAGCTCTATGTTCGACACTTAGCCACCATTTAAAACTTAGCCCAAGCTTCCTATCATTTGAAAACAAATTAAATCATGTTCCACGTTTCCATCCCATAGCTATGAAAGTCAGCTAGGTTGACAATAGAAAATAAAGATACTAGTAATTAGACCATATTGAGGCACTATTGCAAGGAATACAATGTTGGTCCATAGATTGTTATAGAATTTCTTAGCCATTTTCATTATCACATCAAGACGTGTATATAATGAAGCGAAAATAGACACGGGTATGCATATCCTAACTTTCCTCACAAGATCGAGGATTATATTGATGGTCCTTTCCAAAGACTTAGGAATTATTTCCCATCTTAATTGCATGCCTATTTTTGAGGAAAGTACCTCCCTTTACAAAGATGGCATGAGTGGTTTCTACCACTCGTCCAACTACCACAATCAAAGCTCGCACAAGCATGACACTTGCAATACTACGGTGAGCTCCAAGCTCCCATTAATTATGATGTCCACTATATCATTTTAAAAGCTTGAAAATCTATTTCCAACGATAAATTATTGAGCCACATCCATTCAAGGCTCATGTTGGCATTAGAAACAAGATGATATCCTTTTGAATTCAAAATGTGCTCCTCATGTAAGAGTTGAGCTAAACAATAAGCTCTACGACTAGATTAGCCATTTAGAATAATCTCATATTATATATAAATATATTAAAACTTTCCAGATTAATATCTACATTACCAAACAAATTCAATGACATTCACTATTAATCGACACACAAGCGGAGTCACCCCCCCCCAATATGCACTTTCAATATTATCATCACGATTGACGTCCTTATGCAATATCCCAATGAGAGTCATTTTTTGTTGCAATAGCTTATGCATGTACACATGTACGCATACGTACTTCAACATACATGTCGTATGTTGACATTATTTATGTCTTTTTACACACCTATGCATCCATGCACCCATCTATACGTGTACGAGTACATATGCTTACCTTATTGACAAGGTATACCTATATTCATTTGTTTTATATAATAACAGAGAGTTAATAACCCTTAAGAGAATCATATCAACACAAAGGTTGAATAATCGAGTACTACTGACAAGCTTCTAAACATGTTAAACAACATGAACTAGACTTTAAACGACATTGACAACTTGTCGAGCCGAGAAGTAAACTTAGACCACGAGGGTTGAGTATCACTTACCCGACTCAACTAGGTTCACTATTTTGCATCAACATTAGACCTAAGATGGAAACAACCTATTATTTTCCTTGTATCTATTCCCTTCTCTCCAATGATGCTCCCCTCCCTTTCTCGGAGGACGAAAACCTATTTCCTAAATGCAACTTTCCATCACCAACTAAAGATTAGTGTATCAATATAATTTCATAATCCTCAAGAAATCATCACATCTTGACAACATTTAAACACATGTCAAATTTTAGTCAAATAAACATGACTCATGAAAACATTGATTTTTCTAGCCATTTTAACTAGGCGTCAAATCATTGAAACATGCATAATCATCTACTAATTATTTCAAAGTAAAAAGTAAAACATAGTTAAAGTTAGGGGTGTAACATATCTCCCCCCATAAGAGTCATCGTCCTCGATGATCCAATGCTTCTGAAACCTTAGAAGACAAAACTTTTGTTTACCCTGCAAAAGCGTACACATTTGAGAAAAACTTTGATATAAAATCATGGTAAACTTCCATGTCATATTACCCTCTGGTGGTTGGTCACATTGGACCTTCCATTGAAGAAGCTCGATCATGACCACTCCCTAGTCCTATTCCTGTAAAACATTCTTAGAATATAATTATCATTTGTTATATACTTTCCAAATATAATTCATAAAAAGCATTATACCTCCTGGTAATAGTTGATAATAGAATGATTCATTAATCAATCGAATTGGTAACTTTGGGAATTTTGAAGATTCCTTTATATCTAGGAATTGGTTAGAAATACATTCCTTATTTCATGAAACTTTCCTTCTCTAGCCAAGAATTGTGTTAGTGGACGATTGGCATTTACTTAAATTTTCTATCTAACATTAGATTCCACGAGTCTTTTGGATCGGTTTGATTTGTTTATCCATTTTTGACAACATTTCAGGACTAATGCTAATCCTATCATCTAGGATTTTGGCATCTTTTTGGTCCAATGTTTCAAATGGAGTCATCCTTATAGTAGAATTATAGAAATTGCTGCCACAAACTCCCAAAATAGATGGATAGTATTTCTACTTGTAGCAATCAACTACACTTACATAGGATTACCAAGAGAATGGTACCAAAGGTTAACAACATTAAATAAGTAAGGTGTCACTATTCATCAAGTAAGATACAAGGAGTAACATCAATCTTCACCTTTTTGGCTAAAAAGGTTATTCCTTAAGTACCAATTTCATTATTTCATGCATCATTTAAACAAGTTGATAAGTAAATACCAGAGAAAGGATTTGAATTCCTTTTCTAGTTCAATTGTCCTCCAAGACTCGGCATGCCATTGAAAAGAGGGAAAGCATCACTTGCTTATTTTCCTTCCAACCATGGACTTAAGTGATTCCTCTGCACACTTCCTCACTGGAAGCAGTCCTACCTTCCGATGAAGGATTGTGTCGGAAACCCTCACAATTTCCATCTGAGCTCTGGTGTGTACCCCCACTTAACCAACTCTGTCGCACTACTAAGGATACCCTCCTACTAAGTACGACAACTCTGGTTAGCTAAGTGTCTAGAGTATTGTGAATTGACGAGTGCATGTCGTGGCAACGACACTCACTATGGCCATAGTTTTATATATATACACTTTGCAATCCACGTAGTAATGGTTCACCACACTGCTCGACTTGGAGAGACTATTCACTTGGGCTTATTGGACTACCTGTCCACCCACGTACCATAACACAAGGTTCCAAAGGTGATATCTGCATAAGACTTCCTTAAGATAACTTACATATCAATTATAGTTCGGAACAAATTCCTTTCCATTCAAGGTTTCTTTCATCTATAAAGCTAAGGACATATCAAGTGATTTGTTACAATTTTACTCCCTTACACAAATCCATCAGAGGCCCACCCAGGACATGATAGAGAAGAACATTAAATCGAACATAGTGAACAACCAAAAAGTTCTTGTATAGCCACCACAAAACTCAACTCAACATCAAAATATAAGCAGTTTTAAATTTCAACAATAAATCTAAGAATGAGCTCATTCCAATGTTCAATAAATCAAATTTTGGACCAACCGTCCTTAAGATAAAAAATATTTGAAATTTGGTGGCTAGACCATTTCAAAATAAAGAAATAAAATGATGACAATCCTTGCCAATATTAAAATGAGTTTCACCAAAAATTCAAGTGTCAAAATCCAAAAGATCGTTGTAATGCACTGTGTGACTTGACTAAGTCACTACAAGGGAGTAGATTGTTGCACTGTATTCGGATTTTCCAAAATCTTACAATGGTAAGAGATTATGTTATAATCACATCAAACAATAAGTCCCTTAAGACTTTCATCATGCTCAAAATTTTACAAATAATAAGGTTATATAAAATTCACTCAAATTTCCTGGAGTATCTATCATTCACTTGTTGGATGACATTATAAGGTCATTTTATAGCAACACGCAAAGATTATAGTAGGAACACAACTTCTTTTCCTCATTTGGCATTACAAAACTCTATTCTTACTTCATTGAACAGGTTACATGTTAAAACTTAAACAATTGACTAAATATCTCAGTGATAAATACATTCACCAATGTGGTTGTACTTTCTAGCTCTACCAAAAGGAAAGTACCTAGTTCACAACCTTTAATGATCCATTTATTCCACTTGGCTCATTCCATGCCATCTAGAAGTTAGACTAGAACCATCTTTGCTCGGTGTAATTGATATAATTTCAAGGATTTACAACACTCAAGTGCCCCTGTACCTAGTTAATTACTTTTGGATTTTCCCATCCTTAATTTCTTGAGAAGGGAGTAATCTTAAATTCATACAGACACTGCTCTACCTGAGCTCTTAGTCTGATTAGTAATTGACCAAGGTTTTACCTTTCTCGTCAAAGTCTCAAAGTCTTTTCAATACATAACCTTAACAAAATGGTTTTACTCTTAGAGTTTTAACTCCTCAGTTGGCTTTCTCTTAGCCATTGACTTGGGTAAGTCCTGGAAAGATAGTCTTCCAAACAGTTTCCTTGGTTTTTTTTTTTCTTATGTCATTTTGGCATCAACAAACTTTAGCCTTAGCCAATCTACTAATGTTTAACAAGTTTTCTCATAGTGAGCTCATAGGTCCATGTGTTGAACCCGGTTTGCTCTGATACCATATGTAACATTCCACCTCTTACTACATAAGTAAACTCAAGAATTTACTAGAAGGTAAATAAACTTAGTAAATATGAGAGATAATTTTTTATTTTTTTAAGTGAAAACATTTGCATAAGCACAAGAATAAAGTACAACTTTTCCAAATAAATTCAAACTTGAATTCACATGTAATCATAACTAGAATCAAGCTAATTCCTTATAGAATTCATTTATATCACATAAAATAAATTTGGCATAAAGAATAGTTTTACCTCATAGGTTTTTCTATCATAAGCCTGAACATGGAGTTCACTGCATCTAGAATGTCGATCTCTATCTTCACAAGCCTCAGAGAGTATATTGCTACAGAGGGAGAGCATCATCCGAGTGCTTTTCCTCCAACCATGGACTCAAGTGGTCCCTCGTGCACTTCCAAACTAGAATTAACTGGGCCCTTCTCGAAGAGTATAGATATAAGGAACTTCCAAGTTTCACCATCTAAGTCCTAGTGATGTGTACTACAAAAATCAATCGACAATACAACTCTAGATCCCTTCTACTTAAGTATGATCATTCTAATTGGTCGTTACATCTAGACACACACCTTTGACTCATCTTAGAAACTATCTCATCCTATAGTTTTTCTTACTTTATTTGGTACTCTAGACTCAAACTAGTCATTATAGAAAATCCATTCTAGCCAATGTGACTTAGAACTAATCCTTAATCTAGGATATTCATTCAATGTAAAGATTTAGGTATTTCAACCCTTTTAAAATTCCCTTATTGCATCCTTGCAATATCTAGGGTTTATGACTTCCTGTCATTTTACTCTCAAGATTCAATACCCAACATCTTGATGTGTTAAATTGAGTTTCGACATTATCGTAGAATCTCTTAAGGCATTATAAAGACTTTTTGTCTTGATCTATGGTTTTCTTTGACCTTTCACTATCAATCAATATATAGGTTCAATTTCATATCCGACATAAGAATTATAGATGTTCTATATCCTCCTTGTTTCAATACTAGGGTTTAGCTTCTCTAACCCAACACATGGAAATATCAACATCCTTGATTCTCCAAAGGTAATAACATAAGTATAACTAATCATAAGAACCAATTCTTTTAGTCTTTCCTAGACCACTTGGCATTGTTTGAGTTCACACTATACGTACATGAACAAACATAATTTTCAAGGTTTTCCCTCACCAATATAATATCGAGGAAATACTAACATTTCATATCAATGATCTTGATCTAAGTTAATCTTTCAAGCCTTAAAAAGATTTGACTTATAAAAAATAATGATCTATTTTCGACCCCTTCATCTATTTGAGTCTACTGACTTTCTACATAGGTTAAGTTATGAACTCATATATAACCTCCTTTATTACTTAAACATTCATCAATCACTAAAGTTTACCACCATCATATTGAATTAAGTTATGAATTTCTCCTTTTGTCTCACCTTGAGGTAAAGCATTCCAGCGATACCCAATCTTCGGCTATCTTTGTCTTTTGTGCACTTAGCACTAACATAAGTTCTATTGAACAAGAACTATGAGATTTCCATCCTTGCATTGCCTAGTTTACTCCCCCTCCCGAGATAACACAACATAAGTGATAGTCGTTAATTGAAAGGCTATTTAAATGTCCACACCCTTGGCTTGCCTATTCTCCTGGTTTAATTTACAAAAGACACGCAAGACTCAATTTCGCATAAGGAACATATCAAGAAGATAACACTCCTCTACTTCATTATAAGACAAGCTTTCTCAAGCTTGGTTAAATTTCCAAACTCGACTATGCCAAGGAGGGTTTGAGGTATCATACTAGAACTACCTTTAAGCATCTAAATCATTCCAAGGCAATCAAGAATTAAACTTTCTCATCATGGAGATTTAAAGAAATCTAATAATGATTCATGATTGAGTTGGGTTAGGGCATAACTATCACATTACCAGTTTTAATAAACCATTATCTACACAGCGTATATATACATACGTACAAGGAAAAGACTATTCCCATACTAAAGAGAAGAAATACTTCTTACCTTTAAGATGGCTATTTGGATATTTAGCTTACATGGCTAGATCTTTGCCAATTGCCTAAAGAATATTTGCCATTTTCTGAAGTAGTTGTTCTTATCCTCTTAGTCTCCCTCCAAGAAAAATCACCTCATGGAATGAGCGCCATAGCAAGATTACAATGGATCAAATCATTTAAGATGTATTTCTTGCTTTCAGATTTGATATTTACTATCACGATGCCAACTTCCAAAAGAGAAAAGATGTAGAGGTTCTTTGAGCTCATAGTAGAGGTTTATGTTAATGAAGGTCGTAGTATATTTACTGAACGACGCTTGAAAGATATAGGCCTTCATAAAGACCAACATCGACCAACCAAGGCTCTGAATGGCTCCCAATAGTATTTAGAGCATAAGGAATTACTTCTCTTCATCTTCTCACACCCCCAACAATTGGTTTCAGACGTTAACTCATGTATTGAAAATGTAGTTATGGCTTCCCTTCTTCCCACATATGTTTTGCTTCATATCCCCTTTTTCCCTTCTAGCTCCCACTCTCTTCTGATTTTAGCAATCAGTTACAATATTCGGTTAACATTCCCTAACTGTCGCTTCCAATTTTCTCCAATAAATTTGAAAGAAATGGTTTTAAAAGAAGATATGAGTAGCTCATGGAATTCATAATGATAGCCACGTTTTCCATCATGGATATCCATGTTTAACTCCACACTTATTATTGTGTCCTCTTTGGTGGAATAGCTACTGCCTTAAACGAATTCCTTAGCATGTTAAACAATATATAAATATAAATATATATATATATATTAAAACCTTGCCACTTAGATATGTTGTGCCACGACAAATTTGGGCTCCACAAAACATTTATTTTCCTTGTTTGCCACCTCCAATAATTATATCATGGCTTATAATAGTCCACCAAGATACTTAAAAAAGCTCTATGTTTGACACTTAGACACCGTTTAAAACTTAGCCCGAGCTTCCTATCATTTGAAAACAAATTAAAGCATGTTCCACGTTTCCATCCCATAGCTATGAAAGTCGGCTAGGTTGACAATAGAAAATAAAGATAATAGTAATCAGACCATATTGAGGCACTACTACAAGGAATACAACGTTGGTCCATACATTGTTATAGAATGTCTTAGCCATTTTCATTATCACATCAAGACATGTATATAATGAAGCGAAAATAGACACGGGTATGCATATCCTAGCTTTCCTCACAAGATCAAGGATTATCTTGATGGTCTTTTCCAAAGACTTAGGAATTATTTCCCATCTTAATTGCATGCCTATTTTCAAGGAAAGTACCTCCCTTTACAAAGATGGCGTGAGTGGTTTCTACCACTCGTCCAACTACCACAATCAAAGCTCGCACAAGCATGACACTTGCAAGACTACGGTGAGCTCCAAGCTCCCATTAATTATGATGTCCACTATATCATTTTAAAAGCTTGAAAATCTATTTCCAATGATAAATTAGTGAGCCACATCCATTCAAGGCTCATGTTGGCATTAGAAACAAGATGCTATCCTTTTGAATTCAAAACGTGCTCCTCACGTAAGAGTTGAGCTAAACAATAAGCTCTATGACTAGATTAGCCATTTAGAATAATCTCATATTATATATAAATATATTAAAAATTTCCAGATTAATATCAACGTTACCAAACAAATTCAATGACGTTCACTATTAATTGACACACAAGCAGAGTCACCCCCCCCCCCAATATGCACTTTCAATATTATCATCATGATCGATGTCCTTATGCAATATCCCAATGAGAGTCATTTTTTGTTGCAATAGCTTATGCATGTACGCATGTACGCATACGTACTTCAACATACATGTCGTATGTTGACATTATTTATGTCTTTGTAAACACCTATGCATCCATGCACCCATCTATACGTGTACGAGTACATATGCTTACCTTATTGACAAGGTATACCTATATTCATTTGTTTTATATAATAACAGAGAGTTAATAACCCTTAAGAGAATCATATCAACACAAAGGTTGACTAATCAAGTACTATTGACAAGCTTCTAAACATGTTAAACAACATGAACTAGACTTTAAACGACATTGACAACTTTTTTAGTCGAGAAGTAAACTTAGACCAAGAGGGTTGAGTATCACTTACCCGACTCAACTAGGTTCACCATTTTGCATCAACATTAGACCTAAGATGGAAACAACCTGTTATTTTCCTTGAATCTATTCCCTTCTCTCCAATGATGCTCTCCCTCCCTTTCTTGGAGGACAAAAACCTATTTCCTAAATGCAACTTGGCATCACCAACTAAAGATTAGTGTATCAATATAATTTAATAATCCTCAAGAAATCATCATATCTTGACAACGTTTAAACACATGTCAAATTTTTGTCAAATAAACATGACTCATGAAAACATTGATTTTTCTAGCCATTTTAACTAGGCGTCAAATCATTGAAACATGCATAATCATCTACTAATTACTTCAAAGTAAAAAGTAAAACATAGTTAAAGTTAGGGGTGTAACAGTAAATCAAAAGTGTTCAGTTGGTTTAAAGAGTTTAAAAAATTGGTACAAAATTAGACTGGAAGGAAGATCAAGTGCTAGATGACGAATAGTGGCGGTGAGTTTTTTTCTATAGATTTCAAAAGGTACTACAAGGACCATGAAATTAAAAGACATAAGACTACGCCTTATACTCCACAATAGAATGAAGTTGTTGAAAGGTTAAACAGGATGCTAATGGAAAGAGTGAGAAGAATGTTGAGTGGTGCTAGTCTAGAGTAGAAGTTTTGGGCTGAGTCTATGGCTACAACATGTTGGTAAATCGTTCACCTTGTTTGGCTCTTGTTGAAAAAACACCTTTGGAAGCATGGTTTGGTAAGAAGCCCTCTCTGAAACATATTCGTGTCTTTTGCTGTGAGGCATATGCATATGTGTTGAATGAAAAAAAGATGAAAGTTGGAGAACAAGGCTGTTAAATGTATCTTCATTAGCTATGGTTTTGTTATGAAAGGATACAAGCTTTTGAATCTAGTTAATGAGAAGGTTTTTTACAATAGAAGTGTAATCTTTTGTGAGTTGAAGCCTTCAATAGTTGATCCATAGTTAGAGATAGATAAAAAGGAAAAGAAGAATGATGTAGTTGAAATTCCTCGAACTCCAAAAAGAGGAACTACAAAGTGTACCTAAAACTGAGGAGAGTTCTAGCATCTCTAAGATTTTTGAAGAAGAAGAATCATGACCTTAGCCTCAGCCTGTGAGGAGGTCTACACATGAAAAGCGTCAACCTAATAGGTACTAATTTTCTATGTTGGATTCAAACTGTGCCTATGCTTTGATTACTAGCACTGATGAGCCTAGGACTATGAAAGAGGCAATTAATATGTATGACTCAAATACCTAGTTGGAAACCATGAATGAAGAAATGGGATCATTGAAGAATAATGAAACCAGTGATTTGGTACATTTTCTTGAAGGGTGAAAGCTTGTTGGCTATAAATGGGTATTTAAGAAGAAGACTGGTCTAGATGGTACTGTTGAAAAGTATAAAGCTCGGTTGGTCGCAAAAGGGTATTCCCAGGTGGAGGGAATTGATTATGGAGAAATATTTTCTTTTGTAGCTAAGCTGACATCTATCAGATTTCTTTTGTCACTTGCAGTTGCGTATGACTTAGAGATCAAATAGATGGATGTGAAGACACTGTTTCTTCATGGAGAGATGGAAGAAGAAATTTATATGTCCTATCTTAAGTACTTCGTTGAAAAGGGTAAAGAAATCCTAGTTTGCAAGTTAAGGAAATCTTTGTATGGTTTGAAGCAATCGCCTAGAATGTGGTACCAAAATTTTGACATGTTTGTGTTGTCATTGGGATTTGCAAGATCAAAATCTGATCATTGTGTTTATTACAAAACTGAAAATGATTGTGTGCTTATTATTACCCTGTATGTGGATGATATGTTGTTCATAGGAAATAGTAAGACTATGGTTCTGATCTTAAATCTTCTTTGTTTGCAAAGTTCGAAATGAAGGATCTTGGTGCAACAAGGTATATTTTGGGAATGGAAATAACTAGGGACAAAAAGAGTAGAAAGCTTTGGCTTAACTAGAGTAAGTATATTAACATTGTTCTGAAGAGATTTAGTATGATTGATTGCAAGCAACTAGTTGTTCTAGTTTTGCAATGAATGAAGCTATCTATTGAAGATTGTCCAAAATCTCCTACTAAGATGGAGGACATGACTAGGGTGCCTTATGCAAGTGTAGTTGGTATTTTACTGTATGCAATGGTCTGTATAAGGCCATACATTGCCTAAGCAATGGGAGTACTTAGTAATTTTATGGAAAACCTAGGAAGGACAGATTGGGATGCTATGAAAAGAGTGTTTAGATATCTAAAGGGAACTTCAGAATATGCTTTTTGTTACAATGGCAATTTGGTTGAATCATAGAGGACTCTTAGAATTCGTGGGTACGTGGATTCTGATTTGGCAGGGGACATTGACACCAGAAGATCCACTATGATGAGGGCGCAACTCGAGACTTAGAAAATAACCCACAAACAAGAGAATAATTTTATTATTCAAAAAATGGAGCTTCTTACATGCAAAGGATCTCAAATCCCCAAGTTCTACAACACATGCAAGTTACAGAAAGCTACAGAATCACCCTTTCGCAATATGCGAGCTTGTCCCCAAAAAGTTACCCAAAAATTAGAAACCCGCCCATAAATAGAGCTCCTCATTAGTTTGGAGCCAAAACAATATTAAAATTTGAGTTTAGGCAGTTTGGCGCCGGAAATTTACAACATGAAGTTCAACTTTCAAAAGAGCATTTTCAATTGTATCTTCTAGAAAGTGCGCCAACTTCGGGGCCATAACTTTTGATATGAGACTCCGATTCGTGAATCGTTTGAACCATTGGAAAGGTCTCGAAGTCAATAATGCGCTCAAAATATTCTACACCAATTTTGGAAAGTTTTGGGGCCAATATGAGAACTCTAAGTGCCTCAAATCTAACTCAGAATATTTTTAGGTGCAAATATGGGAAACTAAAACTACAATATCTTTCAACCCAGGAACAAAAAATAAAAACCATAAATTGGGAATTTAATTATGATGAAAAAGGGTATCCAAAAATGTAAAAACATCTAAAAAATGAGAAACTTGAAATTTAACTATTTTTGGGTGATGCAAGATTGCCCTTACACCACTGGATGGTCCTGCATTAGACACCCAGGGTAATTTGAGAAGTGACCCCGTCACATCTCAGATGGTGGAGGAAAACCTAAATGGTCAACCGCTACCTTAGGCAACCAGGATGAATCTTCAATAGGCCTTCCTTTCCATTTCACCAGATATTCTTCATACTGCCTGTTCCTAGTACTCCTTCCCACACGACTATCCAGGATTTCTTCAATCTCCTCATTTTTTGAAGTAGGTGCTGGAATCGCACATTGTTCCATTGTTGATACTTCCTCTGCACCACCTTCATGATACTTTGTCAAATCTGAAATGTTGAACATAGGGGAAATGTTGAATCCATCCGACAACTCTACCTCATATGCATTCCCTGAATCATGCCTCTTCAAAATTTTACCAGGACCGAACTTCTTCATCTTCAAATTGTTATATGTTCCCACTGGAAACCTTTCTTTCCTCAAGTGGACCATCACTTCATCACCAATCTGAAACTCCTTATACCTCCTCTTCTGATCTTCCTTAGCCTTATACTGCATAGTCATCTTGTTAATATGTTCTCTTACCTTCTCATGTATATCCTTGATGTGTTCTACAAAATCTTCAGCTTCAGCACTTATTTTCTTCTCTTGGTCCATCTTCCTCAATTCTGGGGCTACCTCCATACACAATCTAGAATGGTGATCTACTATAATTGTTGTAAGAAAATTCTGCCTGGGGTAAGATCAAGTCCCATCCCTTGGGTTTATCTCCTACCAAACATCTCAGTAGGTTACCCAGACTCCTGTTAACAATCTCTGTCTACCCATCTGTTTGTGGATGGTGTGCAGAATTGAACTTCAACTTTGTCTTCAGCTCCTTCCACAAGGTCATTCAAAAGTACCCCACAAATTTGGTGTCACGATCTGAAACAATACTCTTTGGCAGACCATGTAGCCTCACCACCTCTTTGAAGAACAAGTCAGTAATGTGGACTGCAACATGGGTCTTCTAACATGGAATGAAATGTGCCATCTTTGAAAACCTATCAACCACCACAAAGATTGAATCATTCCCTTGTTGTGTCCTTGGCAAACCAAGAACAAAGTCCATACTTATATCCTCCCATGGCCTCTCAGTGCAGTGGGGCTGATATAAGCCTATATTCGGCTCACTCCTTTAGCCATCTAACATACCCTGTAGCTTTGTACAAACTTCTTCACATCCTGTGACAACTGAGGCCAATAATAATGCTCACGATAATGGCAATGGTCTTATCCCAACCAAAATGTCATGCCATTCCTCCACTATGCTTCTCCTTTATCAGGTTCTCCCTCATGGAACTCCTCGGGATACACAATTGACTTCCCTTAAATAACATGCCATCTTGGATTATGAAATCCAGCCACCTTGTCCTGTCCACTGTAACAGGTTCCTTGCAAGCTTTCCAAGCCTCTGCAAAATCAGGATCTTTTGCGTACAGTGTCTTAAGTTCATTAAACCCAACCACTTCAATCTGCATGTTTTTCATCAATGTATGCCTCCTACTTAAGACATTTGCAACCCTATTTGACTTCCCACTCCTATGTTTCAAAACAAAGGTATAACTCTACAAAAACTCTACCCATTTCATATGCCTCTGATTTAATTTTCCCTGACTATTTAGGTACTGCAAGGCCTGATGATCAGTATATAGAAAAAATTCCTTCGGCAACAAATAATGTCTCCATTTCTTTAATGCTTGAACTATTGCATAAAATTCCTGATCGTATACAAAATACTTTCTCTTGGCATCATTTAACTTTTCACTAAAATAGGCAATGGGCTTATCTTCTTGGCTCAACACTACTCCAATGGCACAACCACTGGCATCACAATCCACCTGAAACACCTTGTTGAAATCTAGGAGGGCTAGAACAGGTTGCTCTGTTACCTTCTGCTTCAACAATTCAAAACTCTTTGCCGCTCCAGTGCTCTAATTGAATTCTTTTCTACCCCCTCTCATTGTTTCAGTCAGGGGTCCACAAATACTACTGAAATTTCTAATGAACTTTCTATAAAAACTAGCCAAACCATGGAAAGATCTCACCTTGGTGGTAGTTCGTGGGGTAGGTTGTTCTAGAATAGCCTTCACGTTCTCTGGGTCCATCTTGAGACCTTTTGCTAAGACAACAAACCCCAAGTACACTAACTCCCTCTTCACAAAACTACACTTCTTCAGATTAATCAACAGTTTCTCTTCTCGTAACTTCTCAAAGGCTCTCCAAATATGCATTAGATGCTCATCCAACATCTTATTGAAAATCAAAGTATCATCTAAATACAAAATAACAAAACTTCCTAGAAATTCTTTTAGTACATTGTTCATGAGCCACATGAATGTGCTCGATCCATTGGTTAGCCCAAAAGGCATGACTAACCACTCGTATAGACCCTCTTTGGTCTTGAAGGCAGTCTTCCATTCATCTGCCTCTTGAATCCAGATCTAGTGATATCCACTCTTCAGATCAATCTTTGTGAAGTATTGAGCTCCACTCAAACAGTCCATCAGGTCATCCATCCTTGGCAGGGGAAATCTGTACTTGATTGTTATCTTGTTTATGGCTCGGGAATCTATACACATCCTCCACTCCCCATCCTTCTTTGGTGCTAGTACTGCAGGTACTGCACATGGACTCAAACTCTCCCATATCAAACCCTTTCTCAACAACTCTTGAACTTGTTCGTTCAACTCCTTATTTTCTACTGGAGTCATTCTATGAGCTGCCTTATTTGGAAAAATGGCTCCAAGAATCAAGTCAATCTGATGACTGATCTTCCTTATTGGTGGTAAACCCTCAGGTACATTATCAGAAACAATATCTTCAAACTCATCCAACATCCTAGAAACTTCTTCTAGAACCTTCTCACTATCCTCCTTACTCACTCTAGGAATCAATGCATAACACACACGTGCTTCATACCTTCTATAAATTTTCTTCCATCTACATAGCAAATTCTAGCACTACTGCATACCTTTTCTTTGGTCTCCTTCAGGGGTTGCAACTTGTGACAAACCTCATCCTTTGTCAGGGAATAAGTGTTTGCATGACCATCATGTATAGCTCGCCTATCGAACTGCCACGACCTCCCCAACAACATGTGACATGCATCCATGGGGATGATATCACAAAGTACCTCATCATGGTAGCTCCTAATCTTGAACTTTACTAGGCACTGCTCATTGACCAAAACTTTGTGGTCTTTCTGCAACCAGGAAATCTAATATGGATGCGGGTGCCTTTCCCTCTTCAGCTTCAACTTTGTGACCATCTCTTCTGACACCAGATTATCAGTGCTCCCATCGTCAATAATGACATCACAACATTTTCCTTCACACTTGCACCTTGTGCAAAATAGATTCTTCCTGTTTTGGTTCCTTTTCCTCAGTCACCGGGCTCTCCTAATCACTAGGGCTTCTCCCCTTTCGGCATCATCTAAATGTTTTAGATTGGGCCTCCTCATCTACATGTGCAACCCTTCCATGACCTTCTGGCCTTTTTCTGCCCTTCCTTGGTGTTGTGGACATTCATAGGCTTGATTCCCTTCTTCACCACACTAGAAACACATTCCTTTGAAACCACCTCTTCCGGATCCTTGTCCATATCTCCCTCATCCTCTACCTCTTTGATCACCACTATTTTGATGACGAGGGCGGTAGAAGTTGTCATTCCTTTGGCTTCGGCTGGTACCCACATCTTCACTTTTCTTTTCATCATCATTTCGGCTTCCTGAAGGTCTTCCACTGCCCCTTCCACTTTGACCTCCTCATCTTTTTTGCTTGCCATCAAATCTTTTGTTTAGCTTCTCTTCCACCTTCAAAGCAAACTGATACACATCCTCAATGGTGGTCATTCTGACTAGGCTTAACTCCTCCTGAATGCTCCTTCGTAATCCATTAAGATATCAGGCTACCTTCTCCTTATTGGCCTCTGTGTGACCCGTTCTGATGATTATCTTGTGAAAATCTTCAAGATATTCTTTCACAGATCTGCTTCCTTGCTTCAACCCTTGCAGTTTCTTCAACAGATCTAACTCATAGTCCATTGGTATGAACTGCTTCTTCAGTTTCTCTACCATGCGATCCCATCTGGTGATCTTTCCTTTTCCTCTTCATTTTCTTTCCAATTGGACCTCTTTCCACTAATTACTGGCATGGCCCTTCAGACTTCATTTTAGCAAACTTAACCCGATCTGGGTCCTCTATTTCCTCATACTCAAAATATTCTTCTAGCTCGTTGATCCAGTTGATCAACTCTTCCGGTTCAGACTTCCGAATAATTGGGGACTTCTGCTCTAGGTCTTTTCCTGATCTTTGAAATGGCCCTTATTAGCCACATTTGGTCTTGATCAATTGCTTCTTCTTCCTCTTCTATATTTGAACCTTCTTCCTCTCCTTCATCCTCACTTTCCTCCCTCGGGATTGACTCTCTTCTCAAATGCTCTTATAACGTGTCAATCTGTCTCTGGAGGGCTGCCAGTGCATCTCTTCCACCAGCATTTCTGCCACCTCGACCACCTCTGGCACCACCATGCCTATCAGGCATCACTCTTGGAGGCATCTTTCTTGGTCTCGACCAACAACCACGGTCCTGGTGTGAACTGCCTCATGATCGGCAATCTGTCCACATGCTCAAGAAAACCTTGCTCTGATACCACTTGATGAGGGCGCAACCCGAGACTTAAAAAATAACCAACAAACAAGAGAATAATTTTATTATTTAGAAAATGGAGCTGCTTACATGTAGAGGATCTCAAATCCCCAAGTTCTACAACACATGCAAGTTACAGAAAGCTACAGAATCACCCTTTCGCAATATGCGAGCTTGTCCCCAAAAAGTTACCCAAAAATTAGAAACCCGCCCATAAATAGAGCTCCTCATTAGTTTGGAGCCAAAACAACATTCAAATTTGAGTTTAGGTGGTTTGGCGCCGAAAATTTACAACATGAAGTTCAAATTTCAAAAGAGCATTTGCAATTGTATCTTCTAGAAAGTGCGCCAACTTCCTGGGGCCATAACTTTTGATCCGGGACTCCGATTCATGAACCGTTTGAACCGTTGGAAAGGTCTTGAAGTCAATAATGCACTCAAAATATACTACGTCAATTTTGGCAAGTTTCAGGGCCATTCTGAGAACTCTAAGTGCCTCAAATCTAACTCAGAAGATTTTCAGGTGCAAATCTGGGAAACTAAAACTGCAATATCTTTCAACCTAGGAATAGAAAATAAAAACCATAAATTTGGAATTTAATTATGATGAAAAGGGTATCCAAAAATGTAAAAACATCTAAAAAACCAAGAAACTTGAAATTTAACTATTTTTGGGTGATGCAAGATTGCCCTTACACCACTGGATGCTCCTGCATCACACTTGTGGATATATTTTCATTGTGAATGGTGGTGTAGTTAATTGGATGAGCAAGCGGGAGGCTATATTCACTTTGTCCACTATGGAGGTAGAATACATGACAACTATACACACCTATAAGGAAGCCATTTGGATTAGGAGATTGTGTTCTGATATTGGGTTTGATGCAGGGAAGATTATAATTTACTGTGATAGTCAGAGTGCTATTTGTCTATTGAAAAATTCTACTTTCGGTGCCAAGATGAAACATATTGATGTGTAGTATCACTTTGTACAAGATATGGTGGAGAATGGAAAGGTCTATTTAGAAAAAGTGGATAATTTGGAAAATGTTGCAAATGCATTAACGAAACCCTTGAGCATAGACAAGTATAAGTGGTGTGCTTGTTCAATGGGCCTTGGGTCCCATGAATCTCAGTATTTTTTGAATTCTTTGGAGGGTTCAGTAAGTTCTTCGTCAAGTGGGAGATTGTTGAGAAAATGTGTCTCAAACTTACTAGTATAACCCTGCTTTTGTCTCTAATCAGCTTAGAATTGCTTAAGTGTAATTTTCATGCTGATACCATTGTACCACTTGGTGACTATGAGAGAGGTGCGATAGTGTGGTTTACCACCATACCACGGGATCCTTCTAGTTGAGACATGATAGTGTGGTTACTGCCATACCACAGGAGCCTTCAAGCAGTCTAGCGGTAGTGTGGTATACTGCCACACTGCGGAAGCCTTCAACCATCCTAGTGGTGGTGTGGTAGAAGGACCATGGGTGAACAAGTGCGGTGAATTGGATGCCGATGGATGTGGGGACTACTTGGAGGTTGGGAGTTAAATATTTAAGTCTTTTCCAGGAGACTTGTGAATATTGTAGATTCCCATCTTGATTCTCTAGAATTGCACAAGCGGTGTAGGCATGTCTTGGTGGAGACCACAAGGAATGACCGACAGTCTGGTGTGATAGTCAAATGCGATGGATGAGTAATGTGTCAATGCATGGAATGATTTCATTTGTTGATTTTACATTGTTGTTGTAAATCAACAATCATTGGCCGAAAGTTGTATTTCCTGTTAGTGATATATTTGCATTTATTGCATGATCTGACATAGGGGTTGATAAAGTGTTAATATGGTAATATTCTCTGTAACTAAATTTTAATGTTGAGCGGCTCGATGTGTGCTACTGGTGATATGCACGGCCCAAGATGGAGGAAGCTTGTTAGGGAAGGAACACAAAATTAAGTGAAACCCTAATGGTTGTTGGCTGGTTGTTAGAATTCATTGTATGTCGTATGAGCATTGTAATAGTGAGTGAGATGAATTATATGTGTGTTTGGAGGTCGACCAAGGTGATGTTGTTGTGAGTTAACATCTGAGAGTGAATTCTGTAACTATGTATGTAATTTATTTATTGTAATACAAAGTGACTTTACTTGGTGTGGTGGGTTTTTTCTCCTGTAAGGGTTTTCCCATGTATATCTAGTGTTATCTCTATGTGTGATATTTTTTGTTTGTCTTGTTATTCTGTGAATGTGTATCTCAAATGTGTGTAACTTGCTAAATGTATTGTTTTTGCACTTCTCTCCTAAGGATTTTGCATTAGGAATACTTTTTTGCACTATCGCTTTCCTTACAAAGTTCACATGTACATCTCTGATTACTCTCATTTGACATGGTTATGAATATATTGTTGGATTTTTTTGTTGCATTGTTGTGTCTATGAATTGTACAATGTTGTATGTTGTCTATGCTTATAGGTTACATTTATGATTTGAATGTGGGTTGTCTATACCCATAGATTCTTCAATGTTGATGCAAATTCAAATTGGTGGCTTATCTTAGTCACTTGTTTTGTTGGTTTGATTTTCATGTTGAGGAGGAGAGGTGATATTACTAGGTGTAGTCATTGTTAACTAGAAAATCAAACCTTTGGTCATTGAGATAATAGGAAACAATGTAAACAACCACAATCTACAATCATAAACTCTATAAGATCTAATTTAATTAATGGAAAACATGTAATAATAAATAAACTAGAATCAAACAAATGATACCTTCACCTTCATCATATTGCCATGGATGACTTCCATTGTTCCTTCTTTGTATGTTTTTTCTCTCAAAAATGGGTATGCTACTCTTTGACTATAAAATTCAAGTATATGTGATGATTGTAATGATGCAAACACCAATTTTTTTGAGTTCATGGTCAGCCATCAACATGCTAGGAAGGCTTTCTTTTATAGAAATTCTTATTTTAGATGAACGATCTAGATTCAAAAATCAAAGATCAGGATCAATGGTTGAGGTCCATTGAGAGGAAATACATTGGAGAGTTAATTGGCTTGATTTAATTAATCAAGGGAATTGATTGGATAATTAATTGGATTGATTGATTAATTAGTGGGATCAAATAATCAATGGGATTGATTGATTAGTCAATGTGTGAGAGGATAATTAAATAATTAATTAATCATTGGAGGAATGTGCAAGTAAATATTGAATTAATAAATAAAATTTTATTTATTAATGGATCATGTTGAGTCAAAATTAGAGAATTAAATAATTAATTTAATTATTTAATCTAGAAGTGGGAAAGTGGTTTAATTAAATAATGTGATAACAATTATTTAATATAAGAAGGGTGTTTGATGTTAATTAAATAATTAATGATAACTATTAATTAAAATAGAAAAATAACTGAAGTTAGTGACATAATTAAATGAATAAGGTTTATTTAATTAATTAGGAAGAATAATGCCAATTAAGACATTATTAAATAAATAAGATTTATTTAATTAGTCAAAAATGGTGAATTAGAATGAATCAATTAAAGAATGCAAAATCACTTAATTAATAGTAGAAAATGATAATTGATAATAATTAAATAATCAGGTATTATTTAATTATTTAGGGAAGAAGAGTGAAAATTAGTAAAAAGATATTGCTCGTAGGTTAGGATAATTTTAGGTATCTATAGTTTTCCCTTCTTTGATACAATGCATTTTTATAACATCGTTTCAAAGAAAATTAAAAAATTCATGCTCAATAGAGACTCTTTTATGCCCTAGTTATGGTGGGATATGATGATGCCCCCTTGTATAAAGTTACAAATTTTGAAAAAAAAATCAAAATATTTGGGAAATTGTTCCAACAAGTCAATTTGGTTGTGCTAAGTACGTTGGTAGAAAAATATTTTAATTTTAGGACCTCTGAGGTGTCAGTATTTTTGTTTGAAGCTTGAAGTTGATGCATTTAGTTATAAAGGTCATCTCACTTTGCCACCCCAAAGTCTATAAATAGGCCCTAGGTGGTAAAAAGAGTTCATTTGTGCAATTTTTTTTAGAAGTTTGAGAGCTCTGAGAGGAGATTTGGTGAAGGAGCAATAGAGCTATGTCACCTATACTAGTTGGATCATATAGGGGATATCGAGTGTGTTCTTTTGAATGGCCAGAGGGCTTAGGTGATGCGGTATGAGATTTTTCCTTTCCTCATTTTTTGTTCAATTTTTGCAAGATTTAAGGGGTCAAAGAAGAAAAAATAGATGCAATGTTATTTCTATACCGCATTTGCTATTGCATTCTCCACATGTGTGGTCTTGTGCACCACATGTGAAAAAAAAAGCCACCATTGTTAGGCTACTCACAAGTGCTTTCTGCATCACATCCATTGTGGTGCACCACAAGTGTAAGTTAGAATGTTGCATGTGATTTCCTACAACACATATGTATGATAGTACACCACAATTGCTTGTTTAGTCACAATTGTATGTGAGTTGTATATGTAAACCACATCTACTAAAAGGTGTGATGCATATAATTGTTAGCCGATTTGAGTCATTTTCTGATAAATTTTTCTCTATATAAAAAGTCTAATAGGTTTAGTTAGGCATCTTGATTAACATATTGTGCTTTTTATGAGTGCAGGTGTGATTATTACCGATCTATAATCGAGAGAGCTGACATGCATCCTTTAGATTATGAGATCATCTGGGAGATGAGTTAATGGATATATTGCATATGTTAGGACTATATCATGTTACATTTATGCTCGTCATTTGGGCTAACTAAGGACTACTGAAAACTCTTTCAGAGTGATGGAATTTAGAGACTAACTCATTCATTTTACCCATAGAAGAGACCATAGTTACTCTTGAGGATGTTTGGTGTAGTTTTCATCTTTTGATCCATCGAGAGTAGGTTGTTTATGATCCTAATCATGGGTTAGCTACCATGCAATTTTTTTTACGTTGACAACCTAGCTCTCTATGTTGAGGATTATGAGATATAGTGGGATATAGTTGTTGATAGATATGATAGGCTTATAGATATTATCTACATTGTAAGAAGAGGCATCATCATTCTTGACCATCGAGGCCATGGATTCCCTATTGGATAGGGTTAGATGCTTGAGAGCATTATGGAGAGGGCCATAATTTATTCTTGGGGTCCTTGTTTACTAGCTATGCTATACATCTAGCTTCACGATGTTGCTTACCAAGACACTTAGTCAAATAGTTGCGGTACCACGTTGCTTATGGTTTGGTCTTGGGAGCATATCACTATCTATAAGCCACCATTTGATAGAGATCTAGTGCAAATACTTACCTATGTGTATCTATATGGAGGTGTCATCACACAGATCTGTTTGGTGACATAGGGTATTGGAGACATGGTATTGATACTCTTGATTCTTTTACATGGAGTCTGTATTGAGAGTGCCCAACTTGGGAGGATGACCATGAGGATCTACCTTATTGTCGGTAGACCATATATTTGATTATTTTCATTGTGCAAAATTAGAATATTATAGAGAGAGTTATCTAAGCGAGTGCTATGACAGTTTGGAGAGAGATATGGAGTCACTATTGGTATTGCAGAGTATGCGCATTCTTCTTGAGAGGTTCCTCAGTGGGGACCCATAATCAATGTTTAGGTTGCAATTGTAGAGATAGATGGGTTACAACCAGTTGAGAGGGATGGCCCTTTCATGTTAGAAAATGTAGGTACCATCATAGAGTATGATACATGGTGGGCCCAATGCAGGCCCACACTATTCATAGATCTAGATCAACCTACTCTTATAGAGAGGCTTGGTAGAGGTCCTTGAGGGAGACTTAAAGGGATAGTTCATGGGAGAAGTGATTATGGTGGTCAAGGTGATGGGGATGTTGGAGGGGTTGGTGGAGGGAGAGGATATTATGGTTGGGGAGATAGACGTCAAGGGGATAGAGGAAATAGGGACAAGAGGTGGTCTCCCACCATGGATACCCAAGTAGGTGAGAATGAGACATGTTTAGGTAGATTCCACTCCTCATTAGGAGGAGGTGTAGAGGGTAGAGTAGATGGAGGTTGATGTAGACATCAACCTAGATGTGGAGGTGGAGGATGTCCAAAGGGAGGTGGAGGAGGCTACCTATGAGGTAGCTATTGAGGAGGGATTAGAGGAGGTGCATATCCTTGATGCCATGGAGGAGGATGTAGAGGAGAGGGCTCCATGCCCTTAGGTTGTGAAATTATAGGTGCAACTTTAGGTGATGGATATACAGGTTCAAGGACTATAGGGGCAAGTTGTTCTTTTGACTACTAAGCAGGATATGGTGGTTATTAAAGTGCAATGGGCCAAGCAGTGGGCCATCAATTTTATTGATAGAATTAGTAGAGGTATAATAGATCTAGCTTAGAAACTTCATACATCTAGTAGGGTCAAGCATTATTATAGAGATCTATATGAGATGGTAAATTCAATAGTGGAGAAGGTACCCAATTCATAGAGAGCCAAAGTAGGTATCATTAATGGAGATCACAAAGTAGTGGAGAGGTGTCACAACCTAGGGAATCTCCATCTCATTTTACTCATCATTTTCACCTAGATAGATAATGACCATTAGAGTTAGGCTATAGAGGGGATAGGCCTCCATCTAGTGATAAAGGCATCACAGGATAGGTCTGTTTGTATATGTATATTTTTGATCAAGCCTATGAGCTCCACATTTTTGACAGTCATTTGATATTGTACTATGACATATTTTGGATATATATGAGATAATTTTTTTGGAGGTGATCATATGATGTGTTAGGTATGTGTAGGATCATCATGGAAAAAATAGGCCCTTAAGTGGCAAAAAAATTAGAAAAATCAAAGTTAGGCAACTTGATGTAAAAATTTGAATAATTTATATATATTATTTCAAAAATATGTAAGAATAGAATTTGTAGAAAATTAAATGTAGTTTCTAAAATACTAGGTTTATTTTGAAAAAAAAAATCTATTTGGTGAAAATTTGAAATTTCAATGCAATAGTACTTAAATTTTAGTGAAAAAATAAGAAGTAGGTGTCTGTCTGACCACCCTAACCACAATAAAATGATAATATTTTTTTATAAGATTTTAGACATAAGTAGAGGACTCATGTCAAGATGTGATGCATTTTTTTTATAATTTTTTTCCAAGTAAATAATTAATTATGAATTTTTTATTACAACTTTTAAAAAATATTAACTCATATGTCTGACCACCTTAACTTGGTCAAAACTTCATGAAATTCAAATTTTATTTTCTTAATCCTATAGTATGTGAAGCATAGAATGTGATGCATGTTTTGGATTCCAAAAATGTGATACCGTTTGAAAGCATAGATGTTTTTCAATCAGCCTATCAATCAGGACTTTAGTCGTAATTCAAATAGAAAATGAATAATAATTATTTATTAAATTCAAAGAAAAGCATAATTTATATTGGTGGAAAGCTAAGAATCTCCTTAAAAAACCCTTTTCATTTCATCAATTTTGGTTAAAAAAAGTCATCAGCCATATACCCTAAAAATACCCATCATATCGCCACTTTTTGGCCCATCATGATCCTGCACATACCCTATTATTTTTATGCATATTTCTATGTGATAGATGTTTATGGATACATGTGATTTTTATGTATGATTTTATTTATGGATGGATTCACATGATGTATGATGTGATGTATGGATATTTATTGCTTATGTGTTCTTTGTGATGAAGAAATTATATGTTTGAAACATGTTTTTCCCTATACGATGTATGCTATATGGATGATGATGATTCTAACATGTGATGTAATATTATCTATCTTTGTGTATTTTTATTATCCAGTATATATGACCTATATGCACATGATATATTATGATATTCTAACATGATTATGGATGCAGGATAATGTAACTCATATATATTTTTTTGTGTTTCATAGCACACCATTGAGATGAATATGAGGTTGTCAAAAGAACTGTTAGTACAAAGAAATTGGAGTAAGGAGTGAAGAACCATTTAGATAGATCATTCATCCTGATTAATATTGATGTACTGATTGATTTACTTGAGCATTCAACAATGCATGTTTTATCATCATAGAGCATTTTTGTGTTTATGGAACAAGTGGATGTATGCATACCTAAGCATGAATTATGAAGGAAACTTTTATTTTCATTTGCTTAAAGATGTGATATATCAACAAGTTGATCTAGTGTATTCCAATTTGAGACAAATATTGGTGACATTTAGTGTCCATTTGTCAAACATTAAGACACGTTAGACAAGGAGTATTGTGAGGAAAGTACCATAAAGCATGTTAATCCTATTGTGAAGAAAGAATTATCTAATCTTTGACTTGAATAATATTTTTTGATTATGCTAAATAAAATCTTGATCATACACAAGGATCGTAGTTTCCCCTGTCATGTTACCAAGAGAAATCACATATAGAAATCAATAGAAAGAAATATCATCATCCATCATTGTCTCTCTAATGACTTGTGGATATCATCGAGCAGCTTAGTAGTATGACATATGGTAAATTAGATAAGATAAGACTAATATTAGACCAAATGAGTCAATAACTATGTAGATCTTTTTTCCATTGATAAATATTTGATATATTTTCAAAATATTGTCTGTTTTTAAGGATTGAGACATTTAATGTAATACACTTGGTCTAGGTTCGATCATGCAAAATCCTAGAAGAAAAAATATTTTTTGATAAGATAGGTACTATTTGTAAACAAAACTGTCCAACCTTGTTGAAAACTAGTTTGGATAGTGTCATATTTTGTTTCATAATTTGTTAAGGTTGGTTCATGTGTAGGATAATCTATTTGTGTAAAACATGTTCAATCTCCATAGAGGTTAGTTTTATTATGAAATTTAGATTATGATGAAAATTTTATTGTAATGGACCCTAAGGGGACTGACCTAATGCCTTGGGGGCTAATCAATGATGGCCTTGCCTATGTGACAAAATAGAGACAATGCAGTTCGACTGACCATGAAACGTGATGGTTTATTATGAGATATGGATTATGATGAAGATTTGACTACGAAAAACCCTAAAGGATAGACCCAATGGATCAGGGCTCATTAGTGACTCACCTTTCCTACATACATGCACAATGACAGCGTAGTTCGATACCATGAATTGAAATATTTTTTGAATTTTCCAAAGGATATTTGAATGTTTTGATGTTTTTGTATTTTTGTGATAACGTCCTCAGATACCATGTGTAAGGTCCTTTTTGAAACTGATAGGTCAAGGATTTCCCCCTTTCTAGAACAAGAATAGTTATTATGAAGGGATGAATATGATAAGTGGTTGACCCTAAATGTTAATCAGTCTCAGGCCATGAGAAGGGAGAGAAAGAATTTACTATGAAAGAGCATATGCTCAGGTTATTATAGACAAAATTAGATATAGTGATAGATGGTAGAGAGGAACTTGACTACACATGGTTCTTGTTTACCAAGTTTTCACCATGGTACTCATCCAAATTTCCATCGAAATGGTTTTCACTATAGGATGAATTATTTATCTTTCTTTTTTATTTTTTGATATAATGGGACCTCCAAAGGTCATGTATAGTACTTCCAAAGGTGCATTATATTGATTGAATCAAATAGAAATTCACCCTTCAAAGTAGCCAGTTGATAGGCACTAGATCTGTATGCTACAATGATGATATATGGACCCAACTAGTTAGGCTCAAACTATTGAATGCATAAGAAAATTGAAAGTTGGGTGAATCAATTCCTCATTAAAAAATAAAAAAAATAATTAACATTTAGATTTTCATTAGTCCTTAAACCATTAAAAACCATCAAACCCTTGTCATGCATTATCAAAATAAGAAACAATAATGCAAATATATCCAAACAAATGAGAACACTAGATTTATGTGGAAAACCCAAGAAGGGAAAAACCATTGTGAGGATTAGCTCACAATATAAATTAATTACAACACCAAATACAATAGGCTTAGGGCCTAGAAGAAAAGAAGGGCTCACTACCAAATTAGAAAGAAGAAGAAAGAAGATTGTTACACTAAGAAATCCATCTTAGATCAGCAAAAAAATTCCACCACTGCTTCACCAGAACGTTCATACTTTCTTTGTAGAATGTAGAAACCTTTTGCTCACTACTTCACCAAAACATTCATACTTTCTTTGTAGAATGTAGAAACCTTTTGCTCACTGCTTCCAGTAGTCTTAAGCATTAAAGCTTACACTACATTTCACACTCACACTTCACATTTCAAAAAATTTCACATTACACACATTTCTTATATTTCCTCCATCAAATCATCACACATATATATCATCTTCAACCTTCAAAAGTAATCTACAAGGTCGATTATGCACCTTAAATGTGAAAATTTAAATTAGGTCAGCACCAAAACATTCTCGCAGTGGAAAGGAATGAAGGAAAACCACATCACAGCTTAACTTAGAACTAAATCCATGCATACATTCCACACCACACTTTCACAAACATCAAAGCATATCCATAATTAGTGTAAACACCCAAGGATGACTAAACCTATGTTAATACCATTAAACAATTAAGCGCACACTTCCTTTGATCCAAATATGACTCACAGACCACACACATCACTTTAACATAATTTGGAATATTCCATTAACACCCTAAAATCCAAAAAATCCTTCACAACATCATACACTAGAAGAACATATTCATTCTACACAACCAACTAACCTTCCACACACTACAACACCTAAATCCAACCTTGTGGAGCACCAAAACACAAACAACTAAGACTGAAGATAGATACTAGCGATATAAATAGACTTCTAGATCTATAAGACCAAAAACCAAATTGTGGATAAATGCAGAGCAAAAACCATTTCTCCCAAACAACACTACTTACATAGCTCACACATTGGTGAACACAACTTTCTCTACAAAAAAATCTAGAACCTGAAAATCTTGATTAAACACCTCTAAAAAACTCTAAGAAACATATCCAAACCACATAATAAGATCTTCATCATGAAGAAATGCAGAGAAAAACACTGAACACCACTTTTTCACATTGAACACTCTTCACCACATTGTTTCCTCTTTTATTTAAATTTTCTCAAAAGCACTTGGAAACCAAACACCTAAAACATAAAATCAACATCAAGAACACCTTCTCAACATCTCAACCACACAAGAGGTTGAACATCATCAAAAAATTCTTATTAAATTAACACTAGAGGTTGACATTAGTGATACTACTAATGACAACATAATGCAACCAATCAAAGCATCTCCATAGGTTGACATCAATGCAGCAATAAAGATGTTTTGAAATCAATGACAACATAAAATGCACATACTTTCAACAATATCCCCCTTTTTCATTGATGGAAACACATGGAAAAACCATCAGGAACAAAAACACAAGAATAACTCTAATCACCAACTCATATATTGCACCATAGTCCACACTGCTCCCCCTTACACAAGCATCTACTTTTCAATACTTTCATAGGACTTCTCTCCTCCTTACTTCATATGGATTTTTAGTTAACTCTCTCTCCCCCTTTGACATCAATGGAAAAGGGAAGCCCATATATTTTATTATTTACTTCCCTTTGACATCAATCACATATACTTTCTCTCCCTCAAAGGAAACTCTTGTAAGGAACAACAATTTCTCTACAACCTTTGCATTCACTTCCTTTGACAAGGCTTCAAAGGATAGAACCACAACAAAATGACAACACTTACACCCCCTGACTGCAACAACCAATAATGCTCCTACCTATGCCCCTTGAGAGGTAACCACCAATATTAGCCTAGAAAAAGGAATGAATCTTTAGATCCACTAGACTGATGCATATCCTTATGCATCTAGTTGAAAGGAGGGGAAATAAATCCCCAATTCTCCTAGAGATAATCAAAAGTATCTTTAGGAAGATACTTCATGAAGATATTTGCAACTTGATCCTTAGTACGTACATACTCTAATTTTACCTCATTCTCTACAACCTTTTTCCTCAAGATGTAATACCAGATTGAAATATGCTTTATCCTTGAATGCATTACCAAATTATTTATTGATAGCACTTGTACTATTACAGAAGATAGATATAGGTTCATCATATACCACTCTATTATCCCTCAAATTTTTCCTCATCCACAACACCTGTGTGTAGCATGATGTTGCCACAATGTTTTCTACCTCTGTAGTAGATAATAGCATTGAATCCTACTTCTTGCTTAGCTAAGACACCAACTTGATTCCAAGAAAGAAACCACCACCACTTGTACTCTTTCTTTCATCCACACAACCTACCAATCTACATTTGTGTAAGAACTTAGAGAGAAATCAATATCCTTTGGATACCACAAGCCATATTTTGAAGTTCTCTTTAGATATTTGAATATCCTTTTTACTACTACCACATGTGACTCTCTAGGGTATTCTTAAAACCTAGCCACAAGATAAAATACATGCATGATATCCAGTCTAGTAATAATTAGATATAGCAATCCTCCAATCATTGATCTATACTTGCTTTGATCAACCTTAGGGTATTCTTCATTCTTAGTTTGCAACCAATAACCATGGGAGTAGAAACCAATTTAGAGTCTTCCATCCCAAACTTCTTCAACATTTCCTTGACATACTTTGACTGTGATATGAATATCCCTTAATTTTTCTGATTGATTTGAAGTCCAAGGAAGAAATTCATCTCCCCAAACATAGACATCTCAAACTCTTTTTGCATCTCTTTTGAAAATCTCTTGTACATTGCTTCAATACCTCCAAATATTATGTCAACAACATACAAAATACCAATCACCATTTGATCTTTTTTAAAGTTTTGAAATAAATATTAATATTTGTCGTACCTTTATTGAATCCATGCAACAAGTACCTATCCAATCTTACATACCAAGCTTTGGGAGCTTGCTTGAGTCCATATAATTCCTTCTTCAATTTGTAGATCATATCAGGATTATCTGATAACTGAAAGCCTTTTAGTTGTTCAAAATAAACCTCTTCTTCCAACTCACCATTCAAGAATGCAGACTTCACATCCATCTGATAGAGTTTGAAATCCTTATGTGCTACAAAAGCCAAAAACATCCTAATAGCTTCCATTCTTTCCATTGGAGAAATTTTTTCCTCAAAATCTATTCATTCTACTTATGAGTAGCCTTTACACACAATTCTTGCCTTGTTTCTTATCACTTCTCCACTCTCATTCAACCCACGTAGTTCTAATCACATTCTTGTTTGCTCGACTTGGGACAAGTTCCCAAGTCTGATTCTTCTTAATCTGCATCAGTTCTTCCTTCATAGCCTTGATCTAATATTCCTCTTTACATGCTTCACCTGCTGTTTTGGTTTCAACTTTGGAAAGTAAACACAAGTTTACTTGTTCTTCTATCATAAAATCCTTTATTCTTTTCAACACACCTCTACTCCCTTCACCAATGATATGATCTTCTAAATGATTCTTCTGCACATACTTCAAAGTTTGCTTCATCCACAACACCTGTGTGTAGCATGATGCTGCAACAATTTATTCTACCTCTGTAGTAGATAATAACATTGAATCCTACTTCTTATGTAGCTAAGACACCAACTTGATTCCAAGAAAGAAAGCACCACCACTTATACTCTTTCTTTCATCCACACAACCTACCAATCTATATTTGTGTAAGCACTTAGAGAGAAATCAATATCCTTTTGATACCACAAGCCATATTTCAAAGTGCTCTTTAGATATTTGAATATCCTATTTATTGCTACCACATGTGACTCTCTAGGGTCTTCTTGAAATCTAGCCACAAGATAAACTGCATGCATGATATCTAGTCTAGAAGCAATTAGATATAACATTCCTCCGATCATTGATTTGTACTTGCTTTGATAAACCTTAGGAGATTCTTCATTCTTACTTAGTTTGCAACCAATAACCATGGGAGTAAAAACTATTTTAGAGTCTTCCATCCCAAACTTCTTCAACATTTCCTTGAAATACTTTGATTGTGATATGAATATCCCTTTCTTTGTCTGATTGATTTGAAGTCCAAGGAATAAATTCATTTCCCCAAACATAGACATCTCAAACTCTTTCCACATCTCTTCTGCAAATATTTTGTACATTGCTTCATTACTCTAAAGATTATGTCATCAACATACACAACCAAAATCACCATTTGATCTTTTTTAACTTTGAAATTGTATAAGAGCGAATTTTCACCCTAGGTGCAATTCCCTCTTTTTCCTTTATACACTTTAGAAAACCAAATTTGGAGGCTTAAATTTACTTAAGTCTACTATTGGCAGTCCATGTGGAGCCTATTTTGTGTGTCGGTGGAGGCATTTCTGTCGAGGACACTTGCACGGAACATAAATGTTTACGTGACGTTCTTACGTCCCTGGAAAATTCATGTGGCTGAGCTAGCGGAGGCATTACTCTTCTCATTAGCAGAAAATTTGTAATGCCTCCTTCGGCCAACCAACCTGAATATGGTTGTTTTCATCCTTATTCCTTCATATTCACTCCTTGAAGGGTATGTGCAGGATCATCATGGAGAAAACAGGCCCTTAAGTGGCAAAAAATTTAGAAAAATCAGAGTTAGGCAACTTGACGTAAAAATTTGAATAAGTTATCTATATTATTTCAAAAATATGTAAGAATAGAATCTATAGAGAATTAAATGGAGTTTCTAAACTACTAGGATTATTTTAAAAAAAAATCTATTTGGTAAAAATTTGAAATTTCAATGCAGCAGTAATTAAATTTCAGGGAAAAAAAAGTTGGTGTTTGTCTGACCACCCTAACCACAATAAATTGATAATATTTTTTTATAATATTTTAGACATAAGTAGAGGAATCATTTTTGGATGTGATGAATATTTTTTTGTAATTTTTTTCCAAGTAAATTATTAATTATGAATTTTTTATTACAAATTTTTAAAAATATAAAAACTCGTATGTTTGACCACCTTAACTTGGTCAAAACTTCATGAAATTGAATTTTTCATTTTTTAATCCTATAGTATGTGAAGCATAGAATGTGATGCATGTTTAGGATTCCAAAAATGTGATACTGTTTGAAAGCTATAGATGTTTTTCAATGAGCCTATCAATCAAGACTTTAGTTGTAATTCAAATAGAAAATAAATAATAATTATTTATTAAATTCAAAGTAAAGCATAATTTATATTGGTGGAAAGTTGAGAATATCCTTTAAAAACCCTTTTCATTTCATCAATTTTGGGTAAAAAAAAGTCATCAGCCACATACCCTACAAATACCCATCACCACTTTTTGGCCCATCATGATCCTGCACATACCCTAAACTTGCATTCCAAATCTTCACAACTTCACTTGAACTCTTCAACACATAAATCTTCCATACTCACACTCTCACATCACTCCACAAACTCACTTTCACTCACTTTCAAGCATTCCAAGCATTCCATTGTAGCAACATCACACTCCATTAACTCGATAGAGGATGTTTGGAACCACACCATTTGCAGTAGAGGCTTGAGTTCCTCTCATTTCTCCCCTAATCATCCTTGAGTGCTCTTGGTGGAGGTGGTAAGCTTCCCTCTCCTCTCCTCTATCATTTGGTGAGTAGCATAGTACTGCATTGTAGTGTTTGTGTTTTCATTACATTACTTCTTTATCTCATTTTTTGGTTGTCCATGGTGGTGGAAACACCTAAATGAGGGTCTGACTGAGGCAGGCCCCTATACAGCCCCTCAGAATTTTCTACCTTGCTATGTGTAGGTGGACGCACTTTGTAGAGCTAGCTAGTGAATAGGCTCTTCTACGAGATCGTCTTTGTCACCTTATCTTTGGTATATCTATTTTATCGCCTCTGTTTATATTTCTCTTATTTCATAGTATTATTTTCTTCTCTTAAAAGTTGTTAAGCTATGTTGTTAATCATTTTAATGAGTTCAACCTTGCCTCAGCTGTGTTCTGACCATATAGACTACAACGCATTTTTGAGATGCCAACATGCCGCACTATCATCCAAAGTATGCGCTGGCATCCTTAGGTAGAGAGCTCCCTGAGGTACAAAGTTGGACCTAAAAAATAACTCGCCTAACCCCACCTTAAAACTTGGGATTGACAAGTGGTCGCAAGGTTCTATAATCCTCATCATTCTCATCCCCATACCCTAAAAACTACACTTAGTTGAGGTAAGTTAGGGTAGCCTCTTATGTCTTGACCCTCCGTGACCTAGGGTCTTGCACGTAGTGGTCCACCTCTCTTACATTTTTAGTGAACCCAATGTGAGCCATTTTGGTTCTATTCCTATGATATTGACATTTCCTTTCCTTATACTCTAGGAGTGTTGTAGTGTGAGTGTTGTAAGTCTATCGCCTTCCAACCCAACTTGTGACCCCTAGGTGGTTCCAGAGGTATTGCATGACGAAACCTTAATTAGGTCACCATCTTATCCATTAACCTTTGGGGATTTTGTGAAAGCATTGTCCAGTGTGCGTAATGGCCTCCTTCCTGCATCAACCCATCCCCTCTGTGTAACTTGTGGATAGTAGTGTTGGCATAACCTTTACTTCACAAGACCTACCAATGGGCTTTAATAGGGAACCATCTCCTCTTTACATTCCTACATAGATCAATGGTAGCATTGTAGCAAGTGTTCTCATTGACTTGACATCACAAATGAATATAATAACATAGGAGATTATGCTAATTAACTTTTTACATAAGGTTGGATATGATGCTCCCATGAGTTTCATTCACACGCATGACGGGATATTTGTACCACCCTTGGGTAGCATTGTCCAATTAGTATTAGTCGGGCCTAAGTCCATACACCTCTTACTTGATATCAATCCTGGGTCTGAACTATTTTGTGTAAATTTTGGTATCCCTTGGTTGGTAGCAATGAATGTGGTACCCTCTATGATGCATAAATGTTTTAAATTTATCCATGGAGGTTCCATGCACATAATCCATGACATCGGTTATTGATCGCCAGTTGCACATGGTAGCTACTCCTTGGATCACTCGTGGCCTATGTTTGTGGGTCCCCTTCCACCTAGGATGAACCTTTAAGACATATAAGAACTATAAGAAAGGACATCTGAGGCCGAAGGTGAGGTATCCTTTGTCGCCCTATGCTATTTCACATAGGGCTTGTTTGAAGGTTGATAGCGAGGCCACCAAGGCCCGAAAGAGGAAAGAAGAGAAGCAGTCTTGTGATTCTCCTTCTTCTTCTTTCGCTGCCTAGTCTGATGCTTCTTCTCACTCAGTCGTGGTACCATTTGGTTCTACTCCTCATTTGTAGGAGAAACCTCCAGTGCCCACTTGGTGAAAGCCTAAGCATCTCGCGTTCGAGCTTCATGTTCTTCCAACAGAACCTAGAGCCGTTCAATATGAGAGGAAGAAGATCCTTCGAGGAGAGTCTTCCTTGTCTCGACCACCACTGCCTCCTACTACTCCTACTCCTAAGGTAGTGAGTGGAAAGAGGCCCATTGCTAAGGCTCTCGAGTTGACTCCTCCTGTTGCTCCTTAGCCTACTCCCCCTGCTCCTATACATGAACCCATTCCTTTGCCTGAAATGGCCATAGTGGATGTTCCTATGGTCAAGCAAGAACCTCCCATCCATTTTCAAGCTTCGGCTTCTAACTCCAAGATCCATAGTTCAACTGCCTTACACGTGAGCACAAGCATCGATGAAAGGCTCTCCTAGTTGAGCAGGCCACCTCACAGTAGGAGGAAGAAATGACCGCTCTTGTTTTAGGACCTCCTGTTGTGTCTCCTTCCTCCCTTCCTGTTGTTTCTCTTCAACTTGATTCACTCTTGGCTTTTGTTGTGAGCAAAAATTTTCCTAACCCTAAACAGGTATAGGTGTTTATCACTCCTTCAGTAGAGTCACCTTTGCTAATATTTGTCCTAGATATTCAGCCCTTCCCTAAGCCCGTGGACATAGTTAACACCTCATTCATGTCCTTTGCAGTCCTATCCTCCTCTTCCTTTGCATACCTAGCTTCGTCTATGGGGAGTTCATCTCCTCCCATGAAGAAAGATGTAGAGGTTGGTCCTTCCGAGAAAGAAGGGCATAAGAGGAGTCGACCTTCTTTAGAAGGTGGCCTTGTGATGACTTGTTTTGTCCTTGTGACAAAACCAGTCCCAACTTCCCTTGAGTTCATCACCACTCCTGAGTCATTCGATGAGCTTAACGGTGAATCTCAAGCATATCCTACACCATTTGCTGAGGATAAGCATGATGCTCCTATAGGATGCATGTTTAATTCTGTGGATGAAGTCCTGGATTTGTCGGTGATCTTCGCAAAATTGTTGACTTTGAATCCACATGAGCTTAGTGGAGAGGACCTTAAAAGGTCCTCTTCCTTGTCCCTTGTTGTGGGAGGGTTGGATGCTCCTCCTCTTAACATTCCACCCTTGCAGGCTCGTCCTCCTTCCCCTTATGAGGATATACATTGGGAAGCGGAAACCTCCTGGATGATCAGTGTTAGGAGGAGGTCCCCTTTTCTTGATCTTGTGTGTGTGTGTGTTTTGTGATGTGTTCCCCCATACTCATGCTACGTGTTCTTGGATGACCTTCATCACCCCTGTTGGTGCTTGGATATAGGCGTGGTTTGTGTGTCATAAACCTTCTTCTATTTGTACCATCATTCTTCCATGTTTGTGCTTGACTTTCGATAAATTGGGGATGATGCAAAGTGTTGGGGGAATTTAGGATCCCCTTCCATGTTGACCCAATTTTTTATTTTTACTTTTTTTCTGTGCATTTTTCTTGATCTAGTTGGGGATTAATGATCTTTCACCTTGCATTGCAGTTACCTATTATTATATGAGCTGAGACAGATTTAACCCCACTAAACTAGATCCCCCTTGTGTCCTCTTTTTCTCTTTTGCTTTCCCTTTATCTTTCTCTCTTCTTTTCTTGAGTTTTCCCTCCTATGCGTGATAACGTTCTCTTTAGCACTTCGATTTTTAGAAAATGAATTCGTTGCCAAACGAATTTTTTCTTGAAAGTATTTACAACATTCTTTTTCCTTAGAATTACAATCTCAAATTGGAACCCTAACGGAATGTGTTTCCTTCATCACGGGTTCATAAAGAAAGGACTTGAAGACCTTTCTTTGAAGTGGGAACTTCTTTGACTTCCCCTTGTGTGGGGGCATGACCTTCCTTTTGAATTCCTTGATGAAGTGAACATCTTTCGAAAGGATCCCTTGATGAAAAACCACTCTAAGGTGAACAATTGCTTTTGACTTGTGTGTCCCTTGAGTGGACCCCCTTTCTTCTTCATGGTGGGTTCCCTAGGGAGCCTTCCTTCAAAATCCTTTATGACAAATGGACCTTTTCACGTCTACCCTAGGGGCAGCCCGACTAGGCTCATTCCATTTTCCCTTCTGCATCTAGCTTGGGGGCAGCTTGAATAGAGCTTACTTTTCAAACAACCCGTCCCTTGAGTAGACCCCTCTCCTTTTGAAGGGTTCCTGAGGGACCCCTTTGAAAGTTTTTTGGTCTACTTAACCAACTAATTTTAGACATGCTCTATCTGAGGGTAGAAGTGTCACCACTTTTGACATGTTCTATCTATAGGTAGACATGTCTCTGCTTTTAGGTCCATGCTTTATTTCGGGTAGACTTGTCGCCGCTTTTGACATGTTCTATCTACAGGTAGACATGTCACCTCTTTAGACATGCTCTATCTATGGGTAGACATGTTACTGCTTTTGACATATTCTATCTATGAGTAGACATGTTGCCACTTCCTAACTCTATGGAGTCTGCTTCCTTGGGGCTTCCTCAATGTGAGAGATCTTGGGGGTTTCCTCCTTGTAGGTCTGTAGGCTTGTAAGACGCTTTGTTCCAAATTCATAATTTTGAGCAACTACGGAGTCCTTTGCATCTCCTGCACCTTCGAGTATGCCAGACCAAGTACTGCTTCCTCGATGGTTCAGGTATACTTTTCTAACCCTACTCTCTTCTTGATCTACTTTACTAAGCACTCATCAATACTCCTGCTTGCTAAAGTGGGGGAAAAATGTATAGGAGTGGATTTGCACCCTAGGCGCAATTCCCCTTTTTTCCTTTATACACTTTAGAAAACCAAAGTCAAAGGCTTAAATTTACTTAAGCCCATTGTTGGTGGTCCATGTGGAGCCTACTTTGTGTGTTGGTGGAGGCATTTATATTGGGGAAATCCACATGGTAAGCTTATGTCCCTGGCAGATTCCTATGGATGAGCCGATAGAGGCATTACTCTTCTCATTGGCAGCAAAGTTGTAATGCCTCCTTTGGCCAAATGACCCGAATATAGCCATTTTCATCCTCATTCCTTCATATTCACTCCTTGAACTTGCATTCCAACTCTTCACAACTTCACTTGAACTCTTCATCACATCAAGCTTCCATACTCACTCTCACATCACTCCACAAGCCCACTTTCATTCACTTCCAAGCATTCCAAGCATTCCATTGCAGCAACATCACAATCCATCAACTCGGTAGAGCATGTTTGGGACCACACCATTCACAAAAGAGGCTTGAGTTACTCTCATTTCTCCCCCAAGTAGCCTTGAGTGTTCTTGGTGGAGGTGGTAAGCTTCCCTCTCCTCTCCTCTATCATTTGGTGAGTAGCATAGTACTGCATTGTAGTGTTTGTGTTTTCATTACATTGCTTCTTTATCTCGTTCATTAGTTGTCCATGGTGGTGGAAACACCTAAACAGGGATCTGACTAAGGCAGGCCCCTATACATCCCCCCTACATTTTATCTCTTGTTGTGTATAGGTGGACACACTTTGTGGAGCTAGCTGGCAAATAGGCTCTTCTATGAGATCGTCTTTGTCACCTTAGCTTTGATATATCTATTTTATCACCTCTGTTTATATTTATCTTATTTGAAAGTATTGTTTTGTTCTCTTAGAAGTTGTTAAGATAGGCTGTTAGTCATTTTAATGAGTTCAACCTTGCCTCAACTATTTTCTGACCGTACAGACTACAACGTATTTTCAAGATGCTAGTGCACCACACTGTCATCCAAAGTTCATGTTGACGTCCTCAGGCAGAGAGCTCCCTGAGTTGTAGATTTGGACCTAAAAACTAACTTTCCTAGCCCCACCTTAAAACTTGGGATTGATGAGTGGTCGTAGGGTTCTATAATCCTCATCATTCTCATCCCCATACCCTAAACATTACACTTAGCTGAGGTATGTTAGGGAAACCTCTTGCATCTTGACCCTTTGTGACCTGGGGTCTTGCACGCGATGGTCCCCATCTCTTACAAAAAGAAAGATTACTATTTCTAGTACCTTTATTGAATCGTTGCAACAACAAGTACCTATCCAATCTTACATACCAAGCTTTGGGAGCTTGCTTGAATCCATATAATTGTTCTTCAATTTGTAGACCATATCGGGATTATCTGATAATTGAAAGCCTTCCAGCTTTTTAATATAAACCTCTTCTTCTAACTCACCTTTCAAGAATGTAGACTTCACATCCATCTGATAGACTTTGAAATTATTATGTGCTACAAAAGCCAAAAACATCCTAATAGCTTCCATTCTTTCCATTGGAGAAAATTTATCCTCAAAATCTATTCATTCTACTTATGAGTAGCCTTTACACACAAGTCTTTCCTTGTTTCTTATCACTTCTCCACTCTCATTCAACCCACTTAGTTCCAATCAAATTCTTGTTTGCTAGTCTTGGGACAAGTTCCCAAGTCTAATTCTTCTCAATTTGCATCAGTTCTTCCTCCATAGTCTTGATCCAATATTCATCTTTGCATGCTTCACCCACTATTTTGGGTTCAATTTTGGAAAGTAAACACAAGTTTACTTGTTCTTCTATCATAGAAGCCTTTCTTCTTGTCAACACACCTCTACTCTTGTCACCAATGATTTGATCTTCTGAATGATTCTTTTGTACATGCTTAGGAGTCTTAGGGATATTTTTTGGAACTTATTCCTTTTCAACCTAAACTTCTTTTCCCTTACCATCATCTTTCTCTTATTCTCTTCAAAAGGACTCATCTGATTCATATCCATCTATCATCACTATTTTTTTTGCAAGTCTATCCACCTTGACACTTGCACTTTCAACAATTTTTTTGAACCTCTTATTGTAGCACCAGTAAGCCTTGCTTCTTATAAAATATCCAAGGAAGATTCCTTCATCAGATCTTGCATCAAACTTTCTTAAGTTTTCCTTATCTCTTCTAATGTAGCATTTTCTTCCAAATACTCTAAAATATTTCACAATTTGGGTTCTTCCATACAACAACTCATAGGGAGTCTTTGAATTGTTTGTCATTTCTTGTACTTTGTTAAGTATATGCATTGTAATATGAATTGATTTTCTCTAGTAGACATCTAGTAGATTTTCTTCCTTCATCATTTTCCTTGCTACATCTTGAATACTCTTATTCTTCCTTTCCACAACTCCATTTCACTGAGTCCTAAAGAGATAAAAAATGCATCTTTATTCCATGATCTTCACAAAAAGTGTTAAACTCATTGGAGGTGAACTCTCCACCTTTTTTAGATCTTAAAATTTTTATTTTCATATTCACTTCATTGTTAACAATAGCTTTGAATGCCTTACACTTATCTAAAGCTTTTGATTTTTCTTTGAGAAAAGTAACCCGTCATTCTAGAATAATCATCAATTAATAAAATAAAATGTCTATCACCTTGAAAACTTCTAATTCTTGTAGGTCCACAAAGATTTGTATGCACTAAGTCTAAAGGACCAATAGTAGATTGTTCTTTGACTTTGAAACTCTTTCTAGCTTGCTTCACAATCTAACATTCCTTACATAAGACATTTATAGGCTTTGTAATCTTTGATAGATCTCTCACAAATTGACTTGAGTTGATCCTTACCAGGCTATAAATTTTTTTGTGACACATTCTTCTATTCCATGGCCAACTTTCATTAATCTGAGTCATAAAGCATTGGCCATTTTCACCCTTAAGTTGATAAACATTTCCATATGTCCTTTCTACAACCACAATTTTAGAGCCTTTTCTGATCTCACAACCATTATCATGAAAGACAAGATTATATCCTTTACTACACATTTTTCCTACACTTAGAAGGTTATGTGACAAACTCTTAACATAAATAAAATCATTTGTATAATGCTTGACATCAAAACTAATTAAACCTTTTCCACACATCTTAGCAGATATATCATCACCAAACTTAACTAAACCACCTTCAAAATTCTCAAGCTTAAAAAAATTACTCTTCTCACCTATCATGTGATTTGAGCATCCACTGTCAATGATCTAGTTGTTCTTCTCCTCTCTAGAATAAAAATAAGTTGCCATTTCTCCTCCAATTTTATGAATTGCTTCCAAAGAACTTTCCTTCATCTTCATCATCTAAATAATCAGATTGATTACTATCACATATACTAGCATCTTCCTTAACATAATAAATTATCCTAACTGATTTACCTTTATTCTCCTTAGGTATATCTTTTAAAGTTTTGACAAGACATCTTGAACCATAATGACCAATCTTTCCACAGTTAAAACATTTGAAAGGAAACTTACCTCTGTATTTTCTAGTGCCCTTTTCCAATTTCCTCACAAAGTTTTCTTTTATCTAATCAAATTCATCTAAGTTTTATTCCTCATTATTCTCTTCTTTTCCAACTTTAAAAGTAGTCTTTTTTTTTACATCACTTGGGAAAAACTCTCTCAATTCAAAAGTAGTTAATGCACCAAACAACTGATCTCTGGAATAATTATTCAAATTATGAACTTCCTCAATAGTAGAAACTTTATGGTTATAAGATTTAGTAAGAGTTCTTAGTACCTTATTTACCACCTCATCTTCATCTAGATTTCCACCAATACCTCTGATGGAGTTGACAACTTTTTCCACTCTATGAATTTAGCTTGTAGTATCTTCATCTTTTGTCATCCTTAGGTTTTCAAACATGATCTTCAAATTTTGTATCTTTGCTTGCTTGAACTTATCATCTCCTTCATAGATACTTTCCAACTTTTTATAGATTTCACTAGTAGTTTTAAGACTCATAACTTTCAAAAGTTTTGAATTAGAAAGACCACTCAAAAGAGAATATGTTTCCTTGTCATTGTTCTCCAATGCCTTGATTTCATCATCAATATGTAGAACATTTGCAAGCATTGCATATCTAGTTTCAATGGATTTCCAAACTCCAAACCCTAGAGAGATAAGGAAAACTTCCATCCTCATCTTCTAAAATGTATAATCAGATCCATAAAACAAAGGATCCTCCTTCTTGTGCACCATCCTAGATCTACCTCAAGCAATTAAGCTTTCTACTAAGGAACCTCGCTTTGATACCAATTTTTGAATGTACAATCTATAACTGAGAAGGGGGGTTAATTAGTTGTTCATTAAAACATCAAAACCCTCATTAATATTCAAATATATATTAGTCCTTAAACCCTTAAGAACCATTAAACCCTTATCATGCACTAGAAGAATAAGAAATAGTAATGCAAACACATACAAATACATGAGAACAAATTTACATGGAAAACTCAAGAAGGGAAAAACCACAATGAGGATTAGCTCACAATATAAATTAATTGCAACATTGAATGCAATAGGCTCATTTCCAAAAAGTAAAGAAGGGATCACTAACAGATTAGAAAGAAGAAGAAAGAAAATTGTTACAATGAGAAATCCATCTCAGAGCAACAAAAAGTTTCACCACTACTTCACTAGAATATTCACACTCTCTTTGTAGAATGTAGACACCTTCTCACTGCTTCTAGTAGTCTTAGGAATTAAATACCACATACTATTACACACTTTCATGCTTCACGTATCAACACTTTACATTACACACATCTCTTATATTTCCTACATCAAATCATCACACATATATACCATCTTCAACCTTGAAAGAAATCTACAAGGTTGGCTATGCACCTCAAATGTACGAATTCAAATTAGGTTGGCACCAAAACATTCCCACAGTGGAAAGTAATAAAGGTAGACCATATAAACCCTTAACTTGGACCTAAATCCACACATACATGCCATGCCATTATTTCACAAACATTGAAGCATATCCGCAATCTGTGTTAACACCATCAAATAATTAAGTACATGCTTCCTTTGATCCAAAGATGAATCACATAACACACACATCACTTCAACACAATCTTGAATATTCCATCAAAACCTTAGAATCTAAAAAATCCATCACAACATCATACACCAAAAGAACATATTCATTCTACACAACTAGCTAACCTTCTACACAATGTAACACCTAAATCCAACCTTGCAGAGCACCAAAACAAAAAAAAATTAGACCGAAGATAGATAATAGCAATATAAGCACACTTCGAGATCCATAAGACCATAAATGAAACTATGGAGAAATGTGGAGCAAAACCATCTCCCCTAGACAACACTACTTACATAGTTCACACACTGGTGAACACAAATTTCTTTGCACAATGATCCAAGACCTAAAACTCTAGATTTAATACCTATAAGAAACATATTTGAACCGGACAAGAAAATATTCAGCCATGAAGAGATTTGGAGAAAAACACTAAACACCACTCTATCACACCGTACACTTTCACCACATTGTTTCCTCATTTATTCAAATTTTCTCAAAATCACTTGGAAACCAAGCACCAGAAGGACAAACTTAACATCTAGAACACCTTCTCTGCATCTCAACCACACAAGAGGTTGAACATCACCAACACATGCTTATCAAAGTAACACTAGAGGTTGACATCAATGATACTACTAATGAAAAAATAATGCAAGTAATCAAAGTATCTCCATAGGTTGACATCAATGTAAAAACAAAGATGTTTTGACATCAAAGAACACAAACTTTCCTAGTTTTTCTCTTTCTTATTGGTTCTTAGGATTCTCTTTTAAGGCTAGCTTACCAATGTCAAATTTTCAAAACTTGACTCTCTTGTTGTAGCTATGTCAGAGGTCATTCTGATATGCCTGCAACTAGACCAACATAGTTTGTCTTATTTAACTCAAAAATTCTAGCTTGTGTAACTTGGAGATTCAATAATCTTCATCATCAATGAAATTATGCATGGAAACTCTTAAGGATGGGATCTCAACCTTAATTGGTAGGATGGATTTAGAACCAAAGACAAGGGAATATGGTGTGGCACTAGTAGGAGTATGAATGCTCATATGATAAGCCCATAAGGCTAGATTTAGCTATATATGCTAGTCTCGACCAACAACATTGATAGTCCTTTTTAGGATTTTTACAATGGTTTATTACATGCCTCCACTTGAGCATTACCCTGGGGATAATATGGAGTGGTGAAATGATGTTGGATGTGGTATCTTTCACATAATTCCATGACATCTTATTTTTTGAAGAGACACCCATTATCTATTTCTATGGATAAAGGAATACCATACCAACATATGATATAGTTCAGTATGAACTTTAAAATTTGTTTACCAGTGATAGACATCATCAATATGGCTTAAATCCATTTAGTGAAATATTCTATTGCAATGATTATGAACTTATGTCCATTGGAAGATGTAGGTTGAATCTTCTCAACAAGGTTGAGTTCCCATTGAGAGAAAGGACAAGGTGAGGTAACTAGATGATGCACTTGTGATGGTGCATGTACCAAGTCATCATGGATATGATATTATTTTCATTTCTTTATGAAGTGATATGAATCACCTTCTATTGTAGGCCAGTAGTACCTTGTTCTTAGAAGCTTCTTGGCTAGGGTATGACCACTAGAGTTATCCCCACATATAACCTTATGTATTTATTGTAAAGTTGTCTTTGATTCCTTTATGCCTAGACATATAAGAAGGGTGGTATCTAGGCTATGACAATAAAGGGTATTTTTGATGATAACATACATAGTTTCTCATCAAATAAATGTTTTTTGTTGGTTGTTGGACAAGTCGAGAGGTAGGATTTGGGTGTGAAGGTAGTCATATATATCTTTATACTAGGGTGAATTGGGACAAATGATCTCACACATGAGCTTAGATTTGGGGACGTCAAATGCATGGATAAATAGTTGTTCAATGAAGAACTCACACTAATGTATTTTATTAGGAATGCCCAAGAGATACCCAATGGTGTTCATTACATCTGTTGCCTTATTTTGCACTCTTGGTATTTGTGTAAATAGAATGGTATCAAAGTATTCTTTGAGTCTATCCACCATTTTCTTATATGGAACTAGTTTGTCATCCTTAGTCTTATATTCATCATTGACTTTCCAGACCACTAACTATGAGTCACCATATACACGTAAGTTTTTGATTTTCCATCTAATTGTTTCCCTCAGACCCATGAGAAAGGCTTCATATTCTGTTATGTTGCTCATACATGGGAATGCAATATTGTATGATTTAGGGATAGTTTTCTCTTGTAGTGTGATGAACAAGACACCAACTCTTGAACCATGACTTGTGTACGATCCATCAAAGTATATTTTCCACTTTGTAGATGTATCTAGCTTAAATATTACCTCATCTAGGAATTTGGATATGAGAGGTGTGAATGCCTGTGTAGGAGAATCTACTAACTAATCAATAATGAATTTCCCTTTAATAACTTTCCTTTCCACATATTCAATGTCAAACTCGCTAAGGATCATTACCCATTTTTCTAGTCTACCTATTAATGTGGCCTTGATGAGTAAGCACTTAAATAGATCAATTTTTGTTATCAGATTTGTCTATAGATTTAAAATACAGTGTCATAGTTTCTATGTAGCAAATAATACAATAAGACATGCCCGCTCTATGGGAGTATAATTGACTTTGTACCCCACAAGGATACGATTGATATAATATTGCATGTTCCTTCCCATCTTCATCATTTTGTGCTAGGAGAGCTCCTAGTGTAGATGATGTTTCCGATACACATAGAATGAGTTGTTTCCCAATGATAAGCGGCCTCAGTACCAATGGTGATAGTAGATATTATTTGATCTCTTAGAAATACCGTTGACAAGAATCTATCTATTTGAAAGGGACATCCTTGCAAAGGATATACTAGAAAGGGTGGCTCTTGTCTGCCAGTTGTGCTATAAATCTATGGGTAGACTGTAGTTTTCCCTATAGGCTCCTTACCTATGTTAGAGTGGAAGGTGGTGACATTTTTATTATGGATTTTACTTTTACAGGATCAACCTCTATGCCTCTATGTGAAACAATGTATCCAAGGAGCTTCTCAAAAGTCACTCTAAAGATGCATTTCTTTGGGTTATTGAACCTTATATTCTTCCAACCTTGTAAATATTTTTTCTAGTACTTCTAAGTGATCATCCATTGTGAGGGATTTTTCCAAGAGGTCATCTATATAGTCCCCCATTAGTTTATGCATCATGTCATTGAATATTGTGGTCATTTCCCTTTGATAGGTAGCTTTGACATTTTTAAGACCGAAGGGCATGACATTCCAATAGTATAACTGGCTAGGAAGGCTTGCTTTTATAGAAATTCCTATTTCAGATGAATGATATTAATTCAAAGATCAAAGATCAAGATCAATGGTCGAGGTCCATTGAGAGGAAATAGATTGGAGAGTTAACTGGCTTGATTGAATTAATCAAGGGAATTGATTGGATAATTAATGAAAATTAATTGATTAATCAATGAGATTGATTGATCAATTAGTGGGATCAAATAATCAATGGGATTGATTTGTTAGTCAATAGATTTAATTGAATAATCAATGGGATTGATTGATTAGTCAATGGATTTGATTGAACAATCAATGGGATCAATTGATTAGTTAATGTGTAAGTAAATATTGAATTAATAAATAAAATTTTATTTATTAATGGATCATGTTGAGTCAAAATTGGGAAATTAAATAATTAATTTAATTATTTAATCTATAAGTGGGAAAGTGGTTTAATTAAATAATTTGATAACAATTGTTTAATATAAGAAGGGTTTGATGTTAATTAAATAATTAATGAAAATTATTTGATTAAAATAGAAGAATAAGTGAAGATAGTGACATAAATAAATAAATAAGGTTTATTTAATTAATTAGGAAGAATAATGTTAATTAGGACATTATTAAATAAGTAGGATTTATTTAATTAGTAAGAAATTATGAACTAAAAGGCATTAATTAAATAATGTAAAATGAATTAATAGTAAAAAATGATATTTGTTAATAATTAAATAATTAGGTATTATTTAATCATTTAGGGAAAAAGAAAGAAAATTAGTAAAAAGGTGTTGCTCATAGGTTAGGACAATTTCGGGTTTCTACAGTCATGATGTGGGACCTATGCAGTTGACTATGTGAAGAAAACATGTGTGACACAGTTGGATTGTATTGCTAGTATATTTTGTGGTGATAATGGTGTCATGGATGTTCTTTGCACTTTAGGGACTTCTGCATGACATGATTGTTTATGCAGGTGCATTGTTGGTGGTGTTAAATTGAATCTTATTTGGTTCATCATGGTGAATCTTCTTATCTTGAGGATCATGGTTTTACTTTTCTTCTTGGGATCTCATGTTGTATTTGAGTTATTTTATTGTGTGAGGGCCTTTGGTTGATCTTTATTGAGTATATTTTTATCACAATGTCATGGATATCTTGATTACATATTTCAGTGGGAGCTAGTGATAGTGATGGTTTTGTAGTGTTGTATCTTCTTGGTTTGGAGATCATTGTTTGTACTCTTCCATTTAGGAGCTCGATGTTGAGCTCTTTGATTGTATTAGGTACATGGAGTATCTTAATTTAAAGGATGGTTGTCATGATTCCATGGATATCTTGGTATCATGGTCCAATGGGAGCTTTTAGCGATGATATATATTCACCATTTGATGGTGGATGATCTTCTTTGCAAGATATGGTTATATTTTTGTGGTATGGAGATGTTGAAAACTTGGTTAGCTAGGGAAAACTCTTTAGTCTTTGGTTGAGATGTCATAATTTTTATTTTGACATGTGATCATTTTTTTGATAGGATGGTTATGTATTATATCATTATGTACTCTTGATCATACACTAGAGTTTTGGCATGATATAGATGCATGATATGTTCATTGGAGCATACAATATTCTTTTGAGGAGATATGAGATCATGATGTCTTGATGTGTTCCTGATTCTTAAGATTAGATCTTTGATATTGATCTTGGTTGGTTCTCTTGGTAGTGAGTACATTGATCATTTTCTTGGGAGCTTCATGGTGATGATATGTTTCATTTGGAGTATGGCATGGATTGATTGGTTATAGGTACTCATGGATACTTGGAGACATAGGTGAGGCTAGGTGATCTCTTGGGATTGGATACATGTGTTGATATGACTACTCATTATTGAGGTTTTATCTTGAATTCTGAAGAGCCTAAACCTTGGTTGGATGTGAGTTCAACATGGACCTATGAAGAGATTGTTATTAGATGAGTCATGATGACTTGGATATCTTAGAGGAGTATTATCAGTCCCCACTCTTGGTCTACTCAATCGTTTATCATCTGAGAGGCATTTCCCATTGTTACTTTTATGTGCATTATTCTTTATGCTTTATCTTCTCATGCATAAGGATCTTGAGCTATGGTTGACTAGTTCTGGATGACTCATTTGAGGAGTGTTGGCATGTTTATATCTTTATAAATTGTGATATTGTTCATTAATTTTGAATTTAGGAGATGCTATTGTGATTATTCCCTTACTTTGGGGATGTGTAATGATTTAATCTTCTTTTGGTTTGAGATACATACATCTTGGTTTTGGTTAGATGTGGATAGTGTTATTCTCTTTGGGGTTTTATAGAGAAGATCATACTTATCAACTTAGCATTTAGAGGTGTGTAGGACATGCTATATTTTTTGATTTGCACGTTCTACCTTTGGTATTGTTCTACTTCCTAGATGTTTGTATTCACATGACATTCGATTTGAGATATTGTGTGGAGCTATGGTGATCACTATGTTTGTGGTAATGTGTTTTTCATTATTCTTTGCTGATGACATAGAGGTTCCTTTATTTCTTTCCTTTGTTGGGTGTGGAGAACTTGGGAGAGCTATAAAGTCTTGTGGTGAGAGATGGATTGCAACATATTGGTTTGCAAGATTTGCATATCTCTGTGGATTTTCCTTGGTACTACATGATGTTGGTTACACTTCTATGTATTGATATTAGTGGATCTTTGGTTGACTTGATAATTTTCAGATTTGAAATTACCTATGCAGTGGGAGTTCTTAGATTTGTATGTTCATTATATGCCATATTTGACACTTGGAGCTTGTGATTGCATGTTATGGGTTGTATATGTTGATGGAATGAGGTTCACTTGTTATGATTTGTATACCATTGAGGTATGGATAGTTGGATGTATTACCATTTGTGTGGGTACTATTTTCAACTATGATGATTATATCTTGGAAAATTTTGATACATACTTGTTACCTTTGGATTGAGTGTTTGTGTATTGGGATATTAGTTAGAGGTAGGAACTATGCTTCTTTGTGATAGATAGTGTGGCATCTATTTGGATGACTTATTATCTTTATGTGTTGACATGATAAAGGATGGGAGCATTCATTCTTGAGATGGTGGTCACATTGATTCTTGTTGTAGTTATCTTAATGGAGCACATGAAGCACTTTGATTCCTTGATGGTATATGTGGCTATGGGGATTGTTCCCTTGTTCATGTTTGAGTTTACTTATTTAATCCTTATGCAATGTATACAAAAAGTGGGAGAGTGCTAGGAAAATTTTTGTTTTCCACCTTGCATAATTTTATGTTGTAATATTTATATATTATGTGGTACTAGGGAATCTAGGGATGCATGCATCACATGGGCAAGTATTCTTGGGGTCACATTATGTGTTGTATGTAATATTAGATTAAATGTTTAATGTTGGGAAAAATTAGTACCATTATTAAATTTTGTGGTTAATGGTTTTGTAAGCTCATGGTATTAGTCACATGGTTTTAAATAATACCACTTGGCAGTTTTGTGTGAGTTTATTTTTATAAAAGAAAACACATGGGTAGTTGTCTAAGGTTGGAAGGTTGGCTGGTTGAGAGTATCTCTTGTTAGAATTTGTGAGGGTTGAGTCATGACATGGGATGTGTGGTTACATGATTATTAACATAGAGTGCTTGTAGAGGGATTTTTGTTTCAAAGGTGTTCATGGAGAACTTTGAAGATGTATTTTAATGTTTATTGCTGAATAATACATCAGTGATGAATGATTTTGGAGGCTATATTTTTCCCTCTTGAGGGTTTTCCTAGGGTATATCTTATATCATCTTTGATGGTATGTTATCTATTCTTTTGCATATGGATTTTGAATACTTGTTTACAAATATTTCTCTATTTGGGTTATGTGGAAATTATCTTAGGTGGATACATATTTACTTTCATTTTTGTCATTGAGCTTAATGAGAAAGTATATTATGGTGAAACTTCAAAACCTCTCACTCACAACAAAAAATTAAACATAGTAAGACAAACCTCTAAGGGAAAAAATACTCTATCATTATCTAAGGAAGAAAATATGAATCTTGACCTTCTCATCATACTTGAGTATCAAGAAAAATCCTCTATCTTAATGGAAGAATCACAAGAAGAAAACATAGGAATAACCAAAAATCTTAAGATCACATATTTTTTAGGATCTTTATCACCACAAGAGAATAAATACTTCATGAAATTTTTAAAAAATATAACTTTAAACTTTGCATGGTCTTATGCAGACATTCCAAGTCTTGATGTTGCGTTAGTGGTTCACCATTTGATAGTTTTTCCTAATACAAAATTGGTAAAGAAATTTTTTTCAAGGTGCATCCTCAATTAGCCTTATTGGTCAAGGAGGAGCTTCAAAATTTTTTGGATATTGGATTCATTAGACCTATTTATTATCTTGAGTAGGTTTCCAACCTAGTTCCAATTAACAAATCCACTAGGGGCATCCACATATCTACAAATTTCAGAGACAATGATGTAGAGCAGGGGTGGAGGTTGTCTAAATAGACATAATTGACTCATTCTTAAACAATTTTCCCACTTTGCAAACCCTGACTTGGTGTTTCTTTACCATTCCTTCAATATTGCTTGTAGCACATCAAACAATGAATTTTGGGCATATCTTTTAGAGAAGGCCTCAAACCCATGAAAGTAATACCTTTTAGGATACCCTTTATGCTCTTCTTGTACATATCAACTTTGTGCATCTAATTTTTTTAGAATATACCCTCCTAAAATGGACTAATATGCTACCCCTTAAGCTCAATTAGGCCTCTTTTACAAAGTAAGTGTGTGGTATTCTTTTCCCAGATAACCAATATTCCCTCCCAGACCTTGGAAAGGTCTCATAGGGTCTTAAAAAATAGATTTTATCACTTGATTAAACCACCAACTCACCTAACCACAAAACCCTACTCCTACCTATCAAAACTAGCCTAATACATTGAGATATTAGGTTAGGGCTTGCACAAACAAGGCGCTAAATCCATCCCCTACAACTACCAACCTACTAAACATGAAAATAAACCTATATAGTGCCATTCCACTGATTTGTAGTAATTTCCACTAGTGGAATGGTGATTTATTCCATTTTCCTGCTCAAACCCTTTTGCTTGATGGTTTTCAGACCACTTCTAGTATATTGCTTATAAAAACCACCAAACTTTATGAAAGCATCTTAGAACAATTCCAAAAAAAATATAGTTCATTCCTCCATCATATTCAATGCAATTTATAACATTATCTCATAGTACGGAACTGTAAATAACGTTGTAGCAACAAATTTCTTAGAAAACATGCAGAAAATTGAAGTTATTTTATTGCTTGTGCATCAAAACTTCCCATAGAACCTTCCATTGAACTGTTGTAGGAATATTTAAACTTGAAGAACCACAAACCAATGGTTCTAACCAACTTTTGAACTACATGATCATTCATCTTCCTTACATGACAAAATTTGAAAAGTTGTAAAGCAATTTTTGACAACATTTTACACATCTTTACAAAACTTGACAACTCAATTACAATAGACCCCAAATGACATGAAAACATTGGAAATGGTCTATTATTACCTTATTACATCCACCATGACTCTAAACACCTAAAAACCAAACATGTGACCATATTGACCAAAATTGACTAGGTGCCCCTACACGAGACATAAACAAAGCTTGTTCTAAAGATTATTTTCCCCTGCCCAACATAGACATGATTGTGGATTTAAAAAATGGACATGAAAATTTATCCTTAATGGATGAATTTTTTAGGATATAATCAAATCCATATAACCACTGAAGATCAACATAACACAAATTTCAATTGCCCTTTGGGAAATTTTTGTTGGAATGTTATACCTTTTAGTTTAAAGAATTTAGGGGCTACCTATCAAAGAGCAATACCAACAATATTTCATGACCTTTTTCATAGTATCATAGAAGATTTTGTGGATTATTTACTAGAAAAATTCATCACAATATATTCTCTCTTAGCCATCCTTGCAATAATTTTTAATAGGTTAGAAGAATATCAAGTGAGATTAAACCCAAAAAATGTGTCTTTGGTGTAACTTCTAGGAAATTTCTTGGATATATTGTTTTCCATAGAGGCATTGAAGTATATCTCACTAAAGTTAAATCCATATTTGACATGCCTCCTCCAACTAATCTAAAAAAATTGTGTATCCTTCAAATAAATATTCAAGAAATTAGAGATTTGATAGCTTAACTAGAAGACGAGTGTAAACCTTTGACACATATTCTACACAAAAATATCACATTAAAATGGGATGACAAGTGTCAAAAATAATTTCAACAATTAAAATATTATTTGACCTCACCTCTAATTTTAATGCCACCTATTCAAGGAATACCTTTTTTATTATACATCTCAACCACTACAATTACATTAAGTGCTCCCCTCACACAAAATGGTGATATATGAAAGGAGAGAGCTATCTATTATATTAGCCATACATTGGTTGGATACGAGATTAATTACACTCCAATAGAAAGGACATATTTAGTTTTTGTATTTACATCAAAAAAATTGAGACATTGCATGCTTAATCATCAAACACAAATCATCTCTAAGGTGGATCAATTAAAGTACATTTTATTTAAGGCTTCTCTAACTGGCCGAATGAAAAAGTGGGTCATGCATTAAGTAAATTTGACATTGAATATGTGGATCATAAAGCTATCAAAGGAAAAATCATTTCTGATCAATTGATAGATGCACCTTTAGAGGTGGATCATTCCTTTATTTCAAAATTCCTAGATGTGATAATTTTTAACATCAAATATTTATGATTGTGGATATTATATTTTGATGGATCTTATCCTTAGCATGGATCTAGGGACATAATTCTATTCATCACTCCACAAGGTGATTATATCCCAAAATCATATAGGCTTACTTTCCCTTGCACAAACAATATTGCATAATATGAATCTTTAATCACTGGGCTTATAATGACTATTCAATGAAAAATAAAGGCACTTCAAGTTTACGAAGATTCACAATTGGTTATAAAATAAGTAAATGATGATTATCAAATAAAAGATGAAACATTTCTCTCCTATAAGAGGATGGTAGACACTTTTAAACAATAATTTTAAATGATCACTTTTGAAAAACTCCCAAGATTAAATAACAAGTTGTTGATGCTATGGTTACCATTGGATATCTCTTGGAAATGCCTCATAATACTCATCATTCTAAGTTCCTAGTAGAGAAAATTTCCATCCTAGATTTTCATGTTGTTGAATCTTAACTAGTGTACAAGCTTGTTGGTCCTAATTTCCCTCGGTATCATGATGCTTATACCTATCCCCTTGACAATACACTTCCACCTAACTTATAAAACATTCATTCATTGATCTTCACATTTTATCATCCTTGGTGATACCCTCTATCAAAGGAGTCTTGATGATATCATTCTTAGGTGTCTAAACTCAAAAGAAGCTAAAACTACCTTGCATGAGGTACTAATGTTATTTGTGGGGCTCATTCTAGTGGACCTACACTTGTGAAAAATTTGTTAAGAATTGGATATTATTTTCCAAATATGGAACAAGATGCAAAAAAAATTTGCTAAGAAATATTGTTAATGTCAACAACATGGAGATTTGATTCATGCACCTGCCCAAGAGTTACAACCAATAACTAATCCTTGGCATTTTCATAATGGGAACTCAAAATTGTAAGAAAAATCCACCCCCTCATCCAATGGTCATAAGTTCATTATCACCACCATCGAGTATTTTACGAAGTGGGTGGAAGCCATTCCATTATCAACATTATTAAAAAAGCAAATAGCTAAATTTATCCTAAACTATATCATTTTTAGCTATGGTATTCCTCATGCTAAAATCATGATGTTTGTGATCTTTTTCACCAATTCCATATCTAACATTACTTTTCCACCCCTTATTATCCACAAGTTAATGGTCAAGCTGATCTCTCAAATAAAATTATATTGAAAATTATTAAGAAAAAAATCAGTAAAGCTATCGTGATTGGCATTTGGTACTTAATCCTACCTTATGGGATTATTGCATTAGTATCCACACACCTATAGGATCCAATCCATATTCCCTAGTCTTTGGAACTGAAGCCATTTTTTCTATTGAGTTTGATCTCCCCACTTAAGGGTATCTTTAAAACATTTCATTGAAGAGGAAGAGTATTGAGTATATAGGTTGCATGAACTTGAGTTATTAGATAAAATAAATCTTAATGCATTAAATCACTTACAAGCTTATCAAATCTTTCTTCATTGTAACTATAACAAAAAGATAAAAACTTAAAAGTTTGAAATTGGAGACATGGTCCTATATGAAAATCAAAATAATAAAAAAATATAGAGAAAACAAAGGAAATTTTGAACCTCATTGGTTGGGGCCTTTTACCATTATAAAAAACTATTGTTCTAGAGCTTATAAACCTAGTAGACCTCAAGGGGAACCATTAGAGGAGCCTATTAACAATATTAATGTTAAGAATTTTTATGCATGACCCTTGGGGTATCTCGTTGAACAAGACAACTGAGAGGGGGTGACCTAGTTGTCATAGATTTAAACCTTAATTCATTCAATGTAACTAATCTTTAACACAACTTAAATGATTAAACATTAAATGCAAGTGAAAAAATTGAAAACCATCACAAAAAAAATCAACACTAGATTTGCATGGAAAACCAAATAAGGGAACAACCATAGTGATGATTAACTCACACTAGAGAGAATATAAAAACCAATTACAAGAGGATCACTGCCTAAGAAACAAGACTCACTGTGAAAACAAGGAATCATTGTCTGGATCAGGGCTAACTATCCAATAGGGCTAACAACTCGGAGGGATCACTACCACAAAGATAGAAAGAAGATAGAAGAGATATGTTACAAAGAAAAGAAAATCTCAATGCAATAGAGAAATCCACCACAATTCGCTCAACCACTTGCAGACATGCATGAATGATAGTGTACACCTTCTGCTCACTGCACCCAAAAACTATGCATTTATGCTTCACACTTATTTTCCACACTCACATCACACACACTCACTGATTAGCTTTAGTATCACATATATCTTCTCTATTTATCTACATTTATCTCTCTTTCACTTGCCTTCCTCTTTTCTTCACCACTAATCCATTTTGTACTTATACCATCTTCAACTTTGAAACATATCCAAAGTTGGCCATCCAACATTAAATTCAAATTATATCAGAACTAAAGCATCCTAGGGGTAATTAGAATGAGGGTGACCCAAACACATGCTTCATAAGGACCCAAATAGATCCAACATGCTTCATCAACTCTGAAGATAGTGTTCAACACAAGGTCAACCAAACCAGTGTAAAACACATAGAAAAATGATGCACAAACCTTCCAGATACCAAAATTATCTTCAATACAATCAAAACAACTCAACTCTAGAACCACAAGTCATAAGACTTTACCAAAGAAATTCAGACCAACAATATTCCTCTTGGACTTCAACCAGAAACATAGAAAACCATAGTTCACAATTGGTGAACATAACTTGCACTATACAATGAATCAACATAATCTTCTAACAACCATAATCAACATATTTGAACTACACAAACATAGGAGAAAATCCAAAAGAAAAATCCGGAGCAACCACTGAACACCTACAATCTTCCTTCAATACGATTTTCTCAATATCCTCTACATATACAACCAGCAATGACATCAATGACAACAACAGCTAGTTGATAACTAGTTGACCAGTTGACATCAATGACAACACCTTCATTCTTCCCATTCTTGCAAAAATCTCTCCCTTTGTCATTGATGGTAGCACATGATGCGAAAAACCATCAAAGACAACATACTAGCTCTAAATACACTTCTCAACCTTTTTCTTTCTATTTTCTCCCCTTTAGTAGATAATCTCTTATATTCTTCCTCTTTTTTTTGTGTTCTTTTTTCCACATTCTTCCTCTCCTCTTTTTCACATGCTTCCTCTCCACCTTTCACATCAATGACAAACACAAAAGATACTTTACATTGATTTCCCCTTTGACATTAAAAATAGAATACTCAAAATGACAACACCTAACATTACTTGCTCCCCCTGAGAGGTAACCACCAAAAAATCAGTCCAACAAAAAGATAGTTCTATAGATCCACCATATTGATGTTGTATTTTAGTTGTGTTTATGGTTTGTCCTTGATGACAAAATCTCTTTCAGTTGGTTCTCTTTGTTGACAGACTCAGATTGGATCTTTTTGCTTTATCATGGTATTGATCAGTTTGAGCTTCATGTAGATACAGGTTATCCTTTTGTACATGTAATTGGGTTATGGTATTGGTTTTTAGATTCAGGGCTCTTTTCAATTTTAGAATTCTGAACTTGGTACTTCACACATTCAAGTATAATGATTCATTGCTTACTCAGTTTCGGTTTGAGTTGGTATATCGTTGATGATCATGGCACATATTTGGTTCAATGCTTCATTTCAAACAGTTTGATTATTGCTTCATTTGACTCAATGGAACTTGATGTCATATTTGAATAAGGTATATGACTTTAACAATATATATGGAGACTCTACTACACGAGCCTTGATCAACATCTAAAGGTATCTTGTCAAATAATAAGTGAAGGTAATGTGTATGGCTCGAAGGTAACGTTACTTTGGGCATCATTGATCCGGTGGATATTTTCAGTGAAAATTGAAGTTTCCCATTTCTCTCCAAAATCTGCACCATTAGAAAGAGCTTGGCGTCCTGATTCCAACGCAATTCGAATGGAGCGAAAAGGAGTCCGTTTGTGCAAGTTATGGCCAGTCAAACCTTGGGTCAAACTAGGATCAGGGGCGCTCAGGAAGTGGAAAAAAATGATGTCGTCAAAAGTTCTTGAAGTTAGCGTCATCGCGAAGAGCTCGTCGAGACGATTCCGACGGTGTTCGTTTCGTCGAATTCCGACATCGTATGGAAGAGTTATCAGCGGTCAAAGTTTGCAGTTGACTTTGAGGTGGACCGTACGGATGCTGACGTCATCATTCCGTACTGTACGGACTGTGAAGTGGCCGAACCAGATTCTGACACTTGGCTTCCACGTCAGTATTGTACGGACCAATGACAGAGTGACACGTGTCATTCCGTACGCTCAGTCAGCAAGTCCCGTCAGCAGACCGTAGCACAGTTGGCAGTCCAATCAGCGTCCACGTCGGCAGTCCACTCATCATCCACGTCATTGCGCAGTCATCATACCCGTCAGCAGTGTCAGCGAATCACTTTGTGATACGTGTACCTCATGTCAGCGGACACGTGGCTGGCTTTTCCTCCGCACCGTTGGTTCGTTGTTTTTGTTAGCAAAAAGGTTTTACCGGCCCGCATGGGACTCGACCTCCCAACCTCTTACGCGCAATGCCCGCAGCCTACCAATCCGGCTAAAATCTCGGCCACAACTAAGAACAGTGGTTGTTTTGTTTTGTTGATTTAAAATTGGCAAGTGGCTATTAAAAGCCAGCGGCGGGGGTTGAACCCCCAACCGCCGGCCTAACAAAACTTAAGTCACCGGTAGGCCACGCGATGGCTTCAAAATAGATTTGGCATCGGTTTCTTTTCTCAACAGTCCTAAACCGAATGCTTTATAAAAATTAACAAATCCCTCCTAATTTAAAAACAAAAACAAACAATAATCTTGTTCAGATTAAAATCGAAACCTCCAAAATAACAAAGCCCGAGAATGAATAGTTGGAAGGGCTTAAATTAATTTAGGGGATTTATATGCAAATAATGGAGGATATTGTTGAAGATTATATGTAAAATAGGGAGATTTTTAAAGATCTTTATGTATTTTGGAGAGATAAGGTGAATATTGTAAAATCAATTGGTTAAAGGCCAATTTGAGCAAATTTTATGTATTTAAAGGGGAGAGAGTGAGTGAGTTGGGTACTCATAATTTTTCAAGGAAGTTGTTTTCAGGTGATGAAGTCTTGATGCTGAGGTGATATGAAAGAGAGGTCTTGTGGAGATTCTTTGAGTCATTCTTGCACGTCAGAGCGCTGTTATGCTGCCGAAGTGCTTGGAGAATGGTTATGGTGCTGTTGTAATTGATTTTTGGAGTTAATTGGATCGGTCTCTCTATTGGAGTGGACCCGGAGACGTAGTCACATTTTGTGACGAACTCCGTTATCAAACATTGTTTGCACTTCTCTTCTTCTCTCTCGCTTTCTCTTAGTTGTTAATTCCTTCATTTTGTTATTACCTTAAGTTAATTTTGATTTAATTAACTTGGAATAAACATTGTAATTAAATAAGCATTCAATTCTGCAATATAGTCTAGATCCTAAACAGATCAATCATTTTTTTTTAAATGGCTAACTTGCAATGATATCAGGCCTTATTGCAATAGTAAATGACTTTGGTTAAAGTCATATTGAAATTTTCATTGACTACCATCATATATCTTTTTGCATTGTCTCCTATGTGATCATTAAGTTGAAGTCATGGAATTCTTTGAAGGACTTTGACTCAAATTTTGGTCTATAATGTGGTCGACATCTCTAGACAACTTGATTACAAAATATTAAGGTAATATTGTGGTCGGCATCATTGGACAACATACTCAACAATATTTTGAGTTGTTTATTATTATGTTTTTTGACTTATTGTGGACTTCAAATCACATTATAATTTATCAAAGTCATCGATTGAAAAGAAAGCATGTTAGGGCATTTCGTGGTTTATGCTTTTCTTTTTGGCTAAGTACAGAACCCTAGCCACCACCATGAAGACATTGTGATCTACAAATTCTTTTTTAGGCTCCCTCTATGTCGACATGCTAAGGTTTTGAAATTGGCTCATCATGAGAGATTGACTAGCATATGGTTTTCTCTATGCTTAAAAAGATTTGGTCGATTGTGTTCTTTCAAGGGAAGTTGATGGGAATTTCAAACTTGGACAACTATTGTGGTTGGCATCGAATCTCTGGTATTTATTTGATCTTCTTGCTACACAAACAGGTATCATTATTTGGTGTTTATATTTAGCAAATTGTATTTTTTGTGTGTTATTGGTTTTTGGATAACTCTTTGTGGCTGAAGACATTTTGCATGAAATGGATTCAATGGGTTGTTGGAATGTTTCTATCAGGATATCATGTAGAATCACTCGATTTCTTCGTAACAGTTATCTAGGTTTTTATATTGTTGGTAATTTTATTCTGGCCATACTATCATGATGATATTGGGTTCAGTTACTCTTTCTCTTGTATCAAATTCTTTTTTGCAAATGCTATTATTGATCATTGTGTTCATTTTGAAATTAAATGGTTACATTTCTTGACAGATTGGTAAACCATAAAACATAACAGGCAATGATACCTCTATGAAATTTTTCACCTATCATTACTTTGATGGATTAGGCATATGGGTTTTCTATTTATGATTTTTCAAACAATGGGTAGTCGTGCTTTTTGAGAAATTTGTCAGTTTCAATTGGAAATCTCTTCATTCATTGTAGAAATTATAGTTTCAGCTTATGGGTATTCAGAAATAAATGTTTAAGCATTTGGGTATTCTAAAATTAGTAACTATTATGAAGATTATTGCTCTTGATTTTGGTTTTCATGTAAAACTCTTGCAGTTTGAATAAAAGGAATTATTATAACCTTGTCAAAGTTTATTTACAGCCTGCTGATCGGGCGTTTCATATCATTGATTCTCTGGCACACATTCAAAAACAAAAAAAATGGGGTTTTAGATTCCTCTTTGACCTCGAATTCTTTGGAGACTCTTTTGACAGACATATTGAAAAGATATATAAAAACAGTGTTGTGAACACTGTGTATCTGCTGGTTGTCATTATGAGATATTGTTACTGGTTGTATCAAGAAATAATTTTTAAAAATCTATGTTATACAAAAACTGAAAAAGATGTTGCAGAGAAAATTTGTAATTCTTTTCTATTTAATATTTTAAGGTTTCAAAGAGTTGGATTCTTAGGGTATTAGGTAGATAAGAGTGTTGAGTTTCTTGAGCTTACTTGAAAATAGAGAGATCCTTTGATATTATTATTGTTCTGAAAATAATTTGAGGGGTTGGTGCTCCTTGAAATTGGTGTTTCAAAATGAGGGGTTGGTGCTCCATGAGTTGGTGCTCAGAAATTAGCCTATAAGGCATTGTTAACAATGGTTTTTGAAGATTAAGCCAGTAAGGTAGTTTAGGAGTGGTTTTTCTACCCCAAGAGGGTTTTCAACTCAAAAAATCCTTTATCTTATGGTCTCTTTGCTTTGATGTAATAATGTTTCTTGATTGTGATAATTTTTATCAGTATGAACATTGTTGAATGTTAGTTCCTTCATAGCTGCAAATATTTAGTTCAAATATCTTGCACAAGTCATTGTTGAAGATTCTAATTCAAAAGGAAGCTTAAAAGTTCTCATTTGATTCATTGCTCAAGAATAGTTATAATTTTCTAAAAGTGTTTGTTGTCTCAATACCTTTCTTGTGTATAAAGCTTCATTCAAATCAATTGTTTAAGAAGTGAGTCAATAATGTTGATCATCATTTTCATAGTCTTATGAGTTGCACCTGCACTGTCATCATGCTTTGATTGTTAATCAATGTCAGCCATAATTGTTTTGGAAAATGCAATATATCTCACTCAAATCATATTTGCATAAGTTGTCTAATAGACTAAGTTAATGTTGTCATATCTTTGTGCTTTCAAAGTGATTACTCTACTCTATTGTTGATAGAAAAGGAAATCATAATTAAAAATTTTGGTCGAAGTTGAAAAAGTTTAGATGTTGATTCACCCCCCTCTTAGTGTCTATCCTTAACTCCAACAATTGGTATTGGAGCGTAGGGTCCTCTGATAGGTCTAAACCACCTAGGATTGTTCCTGGTTTCTTGGAGTGCTTTGGTTAATATGGGAAAGAACAGAAGGAATCATGGAAAAAGATGTTCTCAACAAAATTCTATTCATCATGTTCAACCTAAATCTAGTATAAGGAATAACGAGGAAGAGTTCATAAAAAGTAGCTCTGAAATGGTAGAGTATCCTAGATCTGGAGCTCCTCAATTCGAAGGTATAAACTTTATTATGTGGAAACATAGGATGGAAACATACTTACTTTATTTAGGGTCTGAAGTGTGGGAAGCAGTTGAAAAGGGTTGTACTACATCTGCAACATCTCCTTTCACTCTTGAGGAGAAGAAAGCACTTGAATTCAATACCAGAGCTATAAATGCTATTTTTAATAACTTTCCAAATAAAGTCATTACAAAAGTCATTCATTACAGCAGTGCTAAGGAAGTTTGGGACAAGTTGATTGAAATGAATCAAAATAGTGAGTTACAAGAGGAGATATCTTTGGGTACTAAAATAAGTTGTGAAACATCTGAGAGTGAAGAAGGTGTAAACCTTCATAGTTTTGAAAAGAATTCCAAGGATATCATTAATGAATATTTAAATGATCAAGAAACTTGTGTAAAAGTAGATCAATCTTTGGGTGAAGTTAACTCTGAACAGGAATATGATGAACCAGAAAGTGAGGTTGATTTGGAAGGTGAAATCCTATGTGCCTTAAATACTATTAAGCAGCTTAGAAAATAAAACCAGTTTTTAACAAGACAACTTCAACAAGAAGAGAGTTTGGAAGTCAAGTTAAAAGACAAGGACGAATTGTGTAATAAACTAGAAAATGAGATTGATTCTTTAAAGAAATGTTCAGATAATGATTCCTTGTTAAAAGAACTACCTCTTAAGGATGATATGATTATAAGTCAGAAAATTGAAATTGAAGAATATAAGAGGATAACAAATGTTGTGAGTTCTAATTTGGAGATTAAAAAGATTGTTTTTCTAAAACTTGAAGAAGAGGTAGTTGCTTTAAGAAAAGAGCTTGAAAGTGTCAAGGCTCAATCAGGTAAAATTTAGAAATTTGATCATAGTACTAATATATTGAATGCGATGTTGGGTAGGAAAAAGAATTCTAAAGATCCTATAGGAGTGGGATATGAGGTTGGACAAAGCTCTGCAGACAAATCTAAACATGAAACAATGTTTACTACTTCAAATGGAAAGAATTTTACAGCCAAGCAATCACCAAGAATGAAGGTTGATCTTGGTTACAGTATTGCTGCACCAAAGGATAACATTGACACTAGAAGACAATCTAAATGTATTCATAGAGAAAGGAAAAATGTCTTCAGATCTTCACATCCTTGGCATGATCATTCTTTTCAAGGATGTTGTTATGTTTGTAACGACTATGGTCATAAGGAAATTGATTGCATAAGATTTTCAAATAAGAATCATTCTAATGTCCCTAGAAATGAGGATGTGGTGTGTTACAACTGTAACAATTTTGGTCACTTAAGAAGAGATTGTAGAATAAATACAAGTGATAATAATGTAGGGAACAATGTTGGAAATGTCTATAGGAAGTCTTCTATTTCTCAGAAAAATCACAAAGCCATTTGTTTCAGATGTAATAACATTGGGCATAAAGTACAACAATGCAGACTCAATAGAAAGACAAGTACTTTAAGCAAACAAGTGAAAAATTCTTCATTGGAGTGGAGAAGATAGAGCAATCAAGATGAAAAGAAGAGCAATTAAGATGCTTTTGAGAAAACTCCTTGTGCACTCCTTGCATTTGCTTTTGGTGGTATAAGATGTAAAGAAATGGATTGTAAATGCCACTATTTCATTATGTTTATTCTGATTGTACTAATTACAGAGGTCTGCATATGTTTTTGAAATTCAAGTTTGAAGTACATTGACAGTTCTTTGGTGAGGTTGATGCTCAATTCTTAAGGTGTTGATGAATCTAGTGTCTAGCCAGTGAACTAGACAGTGTTTTGAATGAAGAGAAATGACTTATTTTGGCTCACATAATGTCTTTTTTCATAACATGTATTGCTATGAACAAAGAAGTAAAATACATAATGAATAATGTTTGCACAATATTGGTGGATAGTCAGTCCATTCAATGACAGTGATTATTTTTTGAATCTGACAATGCTATAAATACTTTTTTTTATGACTCTTCTATGGTGGACAGTGTGTTTGGTGATGAATTTGTATGGACTGTGTTATTCGAGACATCACTTTTGATTATAACATAACAATAGAAATGTTATGGATCAAAAGTAATATTTGTTTGAGGAGTTATATGATAGTGTGTCATGACTACTTGTTCGAGTTTGTGACTCTGATATTGACAATCATTGATATGTGTTGAAGCTTTGTGGTTTAAATTCCTTAACCTTTTGTTATTACTAACAAAGAAGTTCTCATATGAACTGAGGATGGGTGTACAAGAACAAATTGATGATGAATTATGCAATATACATGCTTTCAAGTTATATTTTGTGTATGAAAAGAGTAAAATGATGTGTGCCATTTGAAGAAGAATAACTAGTATCATTGGTCTTTGTTGTGTATTGTCATGGATTGTGACTGAGGTTACTTGTGCTCAAATTCTGGTATTTCTAGATTGAAGTTAATCAAATTGAATGTGGAGTAGGTGATCCTGAATGTGCCTTGAATGAACATGACAAAGAAGGTGGTATGTTCAAGTAACAAGTCTTCAATATTTAGGTATCAATTTGGTTTGTTACATTATAATATTATGGTACATTTGCTTTGGTGTTAATGATATGGACTGAGATTCTTGAAAAGGACATATTGTTATTTTTTCTATGATATCAACATGTTACAATCTTTACTCACTTATTTCTCTCTTGCAAATATGTCTACTGCACTATTGCTCTATTTATAGCTGGTTCTTATGGTATTTGGTTGGCTTCTTAGTTGTGTTTCCTGGCATTGCACATTCTTCTCTTCTATCCTTTGTCATTGAGGCAAAAAGGGGGAGAGTCATTTGTGTTTTTCCATCAACGACAAAGGGGGATTTTGTTGGATTTCAGTTGTGTTTATGGTTTGTCCTTGATGACAAAATCTCTTTCAGTTGGTTCTCTTTGTTGATAGTCTCAGATTGGATCTTTTTTCTTTATCATGGTATTGATTAGTTTGAGATTCATGTAGATATAGGTTATCCTTTTGTACATGTAATTGGGTTATGGTATTGGTTTTTAGATTCAGGGCTCTTTTCAATTTCAGAATTCTGAACTTGGTACTTCACACATTCAGGTATAATGATTCATTGTTTACTCAATTTCTATCTGAGTTGGTATATCATTGATGATCATCATACATATTTGGTTCAATGCTTCATTTCAGACAGTTTGATTATTGCTTCATTTGACTCAATGGAACTTGATGTCATATCTAACTAAGGTATATGACTTTAACAATATATATGGAGACTCTATTACATGAGCTTTGATCAACATCTAAAGGTATCTTGTCAAATAATAAGTGAAGGTAATGTGTATGGTTCGAAGGTAAAGTTACTTTGGGCATAATTTTTTTTAAATGGCTAACTTGCAATGATATCGGGCCTTATTGCATTAGTAAATGACTTTGGTTAAAGTCATATTGAAATTTTCATCGACTGCCATCATATATCTTTTCGCATTGTCTCCTATGTGATCATTAAATCAAAGTCATGGCATTCTTTGAAGGACTTTGACTCAGATTTTGGTCTATAATGTGGTCGGCATCTTTGGACAGCTTGATTACAAAATATTAAGGTAATATTGTGGTTGGCATCATTGGACAGCGTACTCAACAATATTTTGAATTGTTTATTATTATGTTTTTTGACTTATTGTGGACTTCAAATCACATTATAATTTGTCAAAGTCATCGATTGAAAAGAAAGCATGTTAGGGAATTTCGTGGTTTATGCTTTTCTTTTTGGCTGAGTACAGAACCCTAGCCACCACCATGAAGACATTGTGATCTGCAAATTCTTTTTTAGGCTCCCTCTATGCCAACATGCTAAGGTTTTGAAATTCGCTCATCATTAGAGCTCAACCAACATATGGTTTTCTCTGTGCTTAAAATATTTGGTTGATTGTGTTCTTTCAAAGGAAGTCGATGGGAATTTCAAACTTGGACAACTATTGTGGTTGGCATCGAATCTTTGGTATTTATTTGATCTTCTTGCTACACAAACAAGTATCATTATTTGGTGTTTATATTTAGCAAATGGCAGTTTTTGTGCATTATTGGTTTTTGGATAACTCTTTGTGGCTGAAGACATTTTGCATGAAATGGATTTGGTGGGTTGTTAGAATCTTTCTATCAGGATATCATGTAGAATCACTTGATTTCTTTTAACAGTTATCTGGGTTTTGCTATTGTTGGTAATTTTATTTTGGCCATACTATCATGATGATATTGGGTTTGGTTACTCTTTCTCTTGTATTAGATTCTTTTTTGCAAAATCTATTATTGATCATTGTGTTCATTTTGAAATGAAACGGTTACATTTCTTGATAGATTGGTAAACCATAAAACATAACAGGCAATGATACCTCTATGAAATATTTCACCTATCATTACTTTGATGGATTCAACATATGGGTTTTCTATTTATGATTTTTCAGACAATGGGTAGTTGTGCTTTTTGAGAAATTTGTCAGTTTCAATTGGAAATCTCTTCATTCATTGTAGAAATTATAGTTTCAGCTTATGGGTATTCAGAAATAAATGTTTAAGCATTTGGGTATTCTAAAATTAGTAACTCTTATGAAGATTATTGCTCTTGATTTGGGCTTTCGTGTAAAACTCTTGCAGTTTGAATAAAAGGCATTATTTAGAATCTTCATAAGAGTTACTAATTTTAGAATACCCAAATGCTTAAACATTTATTTTTGAATACCCATAAGCTGAAACTATAATTTCTACAATGAATGAAGAGATTTCCAATTGAAACTGACAAATTTCTCAAAAAGCACAACTACCCATTGTCTGAAAAATCATAAACAACAAATTCCTCTTTGACCTCGAATTCTTTGGAGACTCTTTTGATACATACTTTAAAATATATATAAAAATAGTGTTGTGAACACTGTTTATCTGTTGGTTGTCATTATGAGATATTGTTATTGGTTGTATCAAAAATAATTTGTAAAAAGCTATGTTATACAAAAACTAAAAAAGATGTTGCAGAGATAAGTTGTAATTCTTTTCTATTTAATATTTTAAGGATTCAAAGAGTTGGATTCTTAGGGTATTAGGTAGATAAGAGTGTTGAGTTTCTTGAGCTTACTTGAAAACAGAGAGATCCTTTGATATTATTATTGTTCTGAAAATAATTTGAGGGGTTGGTGCTCCTTTAAATTGGTGTTTCAAAATGAGGGGTTGGTGCTCCTTTAAATTGGTGTTTCAAAATGAGGGGTTGGTTCTCCTTAAGTTGGTCCTCAGAAATTAGCCTATAAGGCATTGTTAACAGTGGTTTTTGAAGATTAAGCCAGTAAGGTAGTTTAGGAGTGGTTTTTCTACCCCAGGAGGGTTTTCCACTCAGAAAATCCTTTGTCTTATGGTCTCTTTGTTTTGATGTCATAATGTTTCTTGATTGTGATAATTTTTATCAGTCTGAACATTGTTGAATGTTAGTTCTTTCATATCTACAAATATTTAGTTCAAATATCTTGCACAAGTCATTGTTGAAGAGTCTAATTCAAAAGGAAGCTTAAAAGTTATCATTTGATTCATTGCTCAAGAATAGTTATAATTTTCTAAAAGTGTTTGTTGTCTCAATACCTTTCTTGTGTATAAAGATGCATTCAAATGAATTGTTTAAGAACTGAGTCAATAATGTTGATCATCATTTGCAGAGTCTTATGAGTTGCACCTGCACTATCATCATGCTTTGATTGTTAATCAATGTGAGCCATAATTGTTTTGGTAAATGCAAGATATCTCACTCAAATCATATTTGCATAAGTTGTCTAATAGACTGAGTTAATGTTGTCATATCTTTATGTTTTCAAAGTGATTACTCTACTTTGTTGTTGATAGAAAAGGAAATCAGAATTAAAAGTCTTGGTCGAAGTTGAAAAAATTTAGACACTAATTCACCCCCCTCCTCTCAATGTCTGTCCTTAACTCCAACAATTGATATATCTCCATATGCATCTAGTTCAAGAAAGGAGGGGCAATGAACCCTAGCTTCTCTTAGAGATACACAAACTTATCTCTAGGAAGAGCCTTTGTAAATATATTAGCAATCTTATCCTTTGTTGGAACATTCAAGTTTTACTTCATTCTCCATGACCTTTTCTCTCAAGAAATGATACCTAATAGATATATGTTTTGTCCTTGAGTGCATCACTAGATTATTTGAAATGTTAATTGCACTTGTATTATCATAGAAGATAGAAATAGGATCATCATACACCATTATGATATCTTTGAATGTCTATTTTATCCATAGAAATTGTGTACAACAAGATGCAACAACAATATACTTAGCTTTAATGGTAGACAAGGAGATTGAATCTTTCTTTTTATTCAACCATGCCACCACTCTACAACCAAGAAAGAATGTACCACCACTAGAACTCTTTCTGTCATCTACACATCTAGCCCAATCTGCATCGGTATATGCACTTAGATTAAAGTCAATATCTCTAGAATACCATAACCCATAATCCAGAGAGCCATTCAAAATATTCAAATATTATTTTAATAGGAGAAACATGTGTCTCTTTAGGATCTCCTTGAAATCTAGCCACAAGATAGACAACATGCATAATATCCAATCTAGTAGTAGTCAAATACAATAGTCCACCAATCATAGATCTATACTTGCTCTAATTAGCCTTAGGTGAATCATCATCATTGCCCAGTTTGCAACTAGTCACCATAGGAGTACATACCAGTTTGGAACCATCCATCCCAAACTTCCTCAAAATATCTCACATACTTAGAATTTGAAATAAAAATTCCTTTCTTTGTTTGATTAATTTATAGGCGAAGAAAGAAATTAATCTCTTCAAACATAGAAATTTCAAATTCTTTCTACATATCTTCCAAAAACATCTTACACGTATTTTCATTTCCTCCAAAAATAATTTCATCAACATATACAACCACAATCAATATTTTGTCATTTTAAATCTTAAAATACAAATTACTATCTGTCATACCTTTGTTGAAATCCTGTTCTATCAGATACCTATCTAGCTCTGCATACCAAGATTTAGAATCTTTCTTCAATCCATATAAATTTTTCTTCAATTTTCACACCATATCCGATTGATCTGACAACTGAAATCCTTCTGGTTGTTCCATGTATACCTCTTCTTCTAGCTCAAAAAATAAAAAGTCTCTTGAAAATCTATGCCTTCTACTTGTTAGTAACTTTTACACACAAGCCTTGTTTTGCTTCTAACCACTTCTCCATTCTCATTCAACTTGTTTTTGAATACCCACTTCGATCTAATAATGTTTTTATCTTCCAGTCTTGGGATGTATTCCCAAGGTTGATTCTTCTCAATCTGCATAAGTTCTTTAATAGCTTCCATCCAATGTTGATCTTTACATGCTTCCCTTACGTTTTTGATTCAATCTTAGAAAAAAAACATAGATTTACTTTAGTAGCAGATCTACTTCTATTCAATACTCCTTTAGTCTTATCTCCAATAATCTAAATTTTTGAATGATTCTTCTACACATATCTAGGTGTCTTAGGGGACACCACCAGAGCTTCTTCTTCTCTTTCATTTTGTTCATTCTACTTCTCTTGCTCATCCTTTTCTTGTTCTTCCACAACCTCTTCTATTCTTACAAAATCAGGTTCACCAGATACATATCCATCAATGTTAATTGAATTCTTCATTGTTTCATCAACCTTGATATTTGTGCTTTCTACAATCTTCCTCATTCTTTTATTGAAACATCTATATGCTTTAATTTTAGTAGAATATCCAAGAAAAATTCCTTCATAACTTGCATCAAAATTTTCTCAAGTTTCTTCATCTCTTATGATATAACATTTGCTTATGAATACCTTGAAATACTTAACAGTATGAATTCTTCCATGCCATATCTCATAGGGGGTCTTTGTATTATTTTATCTTGCTTTAAATCGATTAAATATGTAAACAATAGTACAAATAGCTTCTTTCTAGTAAACTTCCAGTAAACCAGCCTCATTAGTCATTGATCTAGCGGCCTCTTGAACTGTTCTATTTTTTCTTTCAACAATGCCATTCTAATGAGGAGTTCTCAGAGTAGATAATTATCTCTTTATTCCATACAATTCAAAAAATATATTAAACTCATGGGAGGTTAATTCTCCACCTCTGCCAGACCTCAACCATTTTATCCTCAATTTCATTTCATTTTCAACTATAGCTTTGAATGTCTTGAATCTATCTAATGCATATGATTTCTCTGTAGGAAATGTAAGCCATGTATATCTAGAATAATCATTAATCAAAAGCATAAATTAATTTTCATCTTGTATACTTCTCACTATTTTAGGACCATAGAGATCTGTATGAATTAAATCCAATAATTCAGTAGTAGATTGTTCCTTTGATTTGTAATGACTTCTTGCTTGCTTTCCAAATTGACAATTTTTGCAAATAACATTTACAAGCTTTGTAATCCTTGGTAAATCTCGCATGGCCTGAACAACACTAATCCTTGCTAAGTTATCAAAATTTATGTGACACATTCTTTGATGCCACAACCAACTATCATTAATCTGAATCATAAAGCATCATCCATCAACACCCTTAAGTTGATAGATATTTCCTTTAGATTTCTTTCCTGCTGTAATCAATGTTATGAATCCTTTTTAGATCTCACATCTCTCATCCTTAAACACAAGATCATATCCCTTACTGCACATATATCCCACACTCAAAATATTATCCTTAAACCCTTAACATAGTAGACATCATCAGTATTATGCTTGCCATCAAAACTTATTGAACCTATCCCACAAATTTTAGAACCAGTATCATCTTCAAACATAACCAAGCCTCCATATTATTTTTTAAGTTTAAAAAACTTACTTTTATCGCTATTCATGTGATGTGGACAACCACTGTCAACAACCTAATAGTTCTTTTCTTGTTTAGCATGTAGGGCAGAGATAACCATACCTTAATTTTTCTCTTTCTCTAGAGGGCTTTCCTTCACTTGTTTTTTAGAATTAGCATAAGTATGTTCATCATCTATAGCTAAGAACAAGAATTCATTGTCATTAGGATCTTCATAATTAGAATCTTCATTAGATATACTAGCATTCTCATTCACATAATGATCTTTGTTGATCTTCTTTCTTTTGTTTCTTTCTCATATCTTTGTTTATTTCTCTTAGCTCTTTCTGGACATGTTGTAGCATAATGACTTATTTCTACACAACTAAAGGATTTAAAGGGTAACTTACCTTCATACTTACTAGAAATTTTCCTCATCCTTCTCACAAAGTTATCTTCTATTTCATCAAGAATTTCTCCATCCATATCTTCAACTTTTGTAGCTTTAAAATTAGTCTCTAATTTGCATCCATTCCTCAAATTCAACTTCCTCATCTCGTAAGATGTCAAAAATTCCAACAATAGATCTTTAGTGTAGGCCTTATAGTCTATACTCGGTTGAATAGCACACACCTTCTCATTGTAAGAATCAAGGAGAGTTATAATAATTTTCTTTACAATTTTGGTTTCATCTATAGTAGCACCAAGTCCTTGCATTCTAGCTACTATCTCATCTAATATGTGTACATAAGCTTTAACATTCTCATCTTTAGACATATGTAGAAGCTCAAATTGTGTCTCCAAATTCTGTAGTTTTTCCTTTTTGACTCTTTCATCACCTTTATGTGCCCTTTCCAAAGCATCTCAAACTTCCTTAGCAATCTTCAGATTCTGAACCTTAATCAACTTGAAATATATCAGATTGTTCTTCAAAATGTACTTCACCTTATTATTCACTTCATGTGCTTTGATCTCATCATCCATACTCAGACCATTATCAAGAGGAGTGTAAGGATTCTTGTAAGCTTTCTCTCCACAATATTCTAGATAGCATAATGAGTTCCATCGAACCTCAAATAATCATAAGTCATTTTTCCAACCATCCTAGACCTTCCTCAAACGGTTAAACTCTTCACCAAGGAACCAAGCTCTGATACCAATTGTTGAAAAAAACAACTGAGAGAGGGGGTGAATCAATTTTCATAGATTAAAACCTTAATTCATTCACCAGAACTAATTCTTAACATTGCTTAAATGATTAAACATTAAATGCAAGTGTAAAAACTGAAAACCATTACAAAAAAATAGCAACACCAAATTTATGTGGAAAACCTAATATAGGAAAAACAACGGTGAGGATTAACTCACACTACAAAGAATATCAAAACTAATTACAAGAGGCTCACTACTAAAACAAGGACTCATTGTCCAATAGGGCTAACAACCCAGAGGGCTCATTTCCACAGAGATACAAAGAAGATAGAAGATATATGTTACAAATAGAAGACAATCTCAATGCTATAGAGAAATCCACTACAATTTTCTCAAGCACTTGCATACATGCATGAATGATAGAGTACACCTTCTTCTCACTACATCCAGAAACTCAACATTTAGGATTTTCACTGAGCTACCACACTCGCATCAAACACACTCACTAATGAGCATCAATATTGCATCTATCTGCTCTATTTATTTTCACTTATCTCTCTTTTGCTTGCCTTCTTCTTTTCGTCACCACTAACCTATTTTGTATTTATACCATCTTCAACTTTGAAACATATCTAAAGCCAACCATCCAATATTAAATTCAAATTAGGTCGAAGCCAAAGCAACCTAGGGGGAATTAGAATGAGGGTGTCTCAAACACATGCTTGATAAGGACCCAAATAGATCCAACATGCTTCATCAACTCTAAAGATAGTTTTTCACACAACGTCAACCAAAGCAATGTAAAACACATAGAACAATTAAGCACAAACCTTCTAGATATTGAAATTATCTTCAGTACAATCAAAACATCTCAACTCTAGAACTGTAAGTCATAAGAATTTACCAAAGAGAAATCTGGACCAACAACATTCCTCTTGGACCTCAACCAAAAACACAGAAAACCATAGTTCACATCTGGTGAGCATAACTTGCACTGTACAATGAATCAACATATCTAAACCGCATAAACATGGGATTAAATCCTGGAGCAAAACTCAAAGCAACCACTAAACACTTGCAATCTCCCTTCAATACAATTTTCTCAATATCCTCGACATATACAACCAATAACATGTAACCATGACATTAATGAAAACAACAACTAGTTGATAACCAATTGACTAGTTGACATCAATGAAAATACCTTCATTCTTCCCATTCTTTTTGTTGGTGTAATTAATTAATTATTACACTAACATAAATTAACTTAGGTCTTGCATTTAATTAATTAAGTCCTAGGTTGCATTATTAGATAAATCATTTAATAAATAGGAAAATATTCCCTTCCTTGAACTTAGTGGGATAAGATTCATTCTAGAAGATGAGTTGTCCTTCTAGAACTTATCTCAACATTTAATAATCATCTAGATAGGGTTCACATGTTGTCACATGTTGTTAGATCAAGACACATGGCAACATCTTATGCATTTTAGGTTTTCTTTATTGCTTATATATTCAGGCATCTTGTACATTTGTAATCATCTCATGTCATAATCAATTTGGCATCCTTGCATCTTAATCATAGCATGATTTTTCTACCATTTCTCTCTTGTGGAAGTTTTCTCTTGCAGGTGATTCTGGGGGATTTGAGAAGTTCACCTAAACTCCTACATGGTATCAAAGCTTCAGTGCTGCAAATTTTTTCTCAGATATGAGAGATTATTTTTTGGCATGAAAATCTTGCTGGATGTAAGCAGCGTTTTTTAAAGCCGTTTTTCATTTTTGCTTCAGAAATATAGCTTCCACTTAGTTCTAGGAAGAATTATTTCTGGGTTTTGTAGAAGGGGTCAAAATTTGAACTGGGTATCTTTTAGATTTTTGATATCTTCTATAGATCTAGAGAAAATCATTGAACAAAAATTGGCGCGCGTCATTTTTCTCCGGCTGAAGGTTTTAAAAAATTTATTTCTTCAATTTCTGCTTGTTGGATCAAAAAAATATTTCTGGGTTTTGTTATTAGCTTCAAAATATTTCTAGGTTTCTATTTTTGTCCACTCATTGTGAACAAATTTCGCAGAAATCAAATCAAAAGAATTTGTTTTGGCTAGAAAACCTATTTCCTGTAGGCTAAAATCAGTTTTTTTGAAAAAATCACAACTTTTGGCCATGGTATTGAAAATTGACAATTAAGATACCGTTGGAAAGATAATTTTGTCTACTTTCCAGTGGTGGCATCTATTATGTGAAATTTTGCTCACAGAAAATTCTACAGTCAGCTGAAGTCAATCCTCCACATTGGACTCAACGACCAATATCTTCGCATCAGATTGTCAAAATCTATAAATTCTAGCAGCATTCAGGAGATATTTCAGAGCTTTTTTCATCAGTCCAAATCCCTTGATCAGTTTCAGTTCCAGGTACTTTTGCATTGATTTTTTCAGTTTGGTGCATTTGTTCAATAATTTGGACATTCTGAAGCTTGGAAAAATATTTTTTGGAGAAATTTTATTAAGGGGCTTGCATATACTCCTTTGGTTATGTTGCACAAGGGTAACTATCAACAATGGTGAGATGGGATCTTCCACCATTTATTGCCTCATCTATTTGGTATAGTTCCCCATCCAAGTGAAGGTATTCATGAACTTACTTGGAGTTGCAACAGGTACACTATTTTGGAGATCATTTCTATGCAAGCTGATTTTGATGTTTTGAGATCTATTGATCATTGTAATTGTCCTCACATCTTTTGGACTCAAATTTGGGAGATCTATGGAGATTCAGATACTCCACCATTCCCTGATGGTTATGCTTCAGATCAATTTCCCTATGATGATATTATTGTGCAGGAGATTGATTGCCTTGATCCTTCCGAAGAGGTTGACAAGGTTCCCTCAGGTGCTTCTTCTTCATCAGAGATAGTTGGTATCCCTTCACCTTCAATAATTCCTTGTTCAGATTCATTGATTGAGGCTTCCACTATCATCATCCATCATGACACATTCTTTTTTTCTAGACTTGTAATCATAGGATGGCTTCATTTTAGGTATCACTGACATGGCTACTTCTACAGGTTTGGAGGCCATTCTTAAGGGGGCATCACTCCTCTATTCAGAGATTTCATATTTGAGACTTCTTCCCTATCATTTCATTCAGGACTTGAGGTTTCTTCAACATCTACCATTGGATTTGCTTCATATTTCTTTTAGTGGTTTTGAGGACACTTCATTCAGGGGGGCTATCAAGTCTCCATTATACCCATCATATCAATAGAATCTTTAATCAACATTCCATTGCTGCAACACTTTTCTTTGTGGTTGATCATCTTTCCTAGCTCAAAGGTCCTCCATTGAAGACTGCAGCTTCAAGGACTGTGCATCCATAATCTCGAGCTTGTCCAGTGAAACATCAACCCTCGATCAAGAAATTTGGTGTGCGAGATTCTTGCAGGCTGAAGGTTTCCATTGCAGGCTACTTGTTTCCACCTGGGGACCAAGCTGATTTCTGAAGCAGATAGAGTCAAATCCGAGCTCACCATTGTCTTCAGAAGGCCTCGAAACCCTAGGATCGCCTACCCATTCATCAAAATCAGATACATCAACCCGGGAGCTTTAGAGGTATTTTTAGGGTTTGCAAAATCAATCGTACTATCCATACAATTTGCAGCAAAAAATCATCCCGGTCAGTTGTCCTCTGAGGCAAATTTTTTTGAAGCAGGCGATTTTTCGTTTCAGAAAAATCGGGCATTTATATCTTTGTCTTTGGATATTGTTCAACATCAGTTTCCGCATCATCCCGGTTTGTCACCATTGATTGTGACATCCTCATCTTTAGGCAAGAAGACATTTGAGTAGAGTTCAAAGACATCATCATCAACATACATCCTTCCTTCAATTCCTATCCAGAATGGGAAGCATCTCTATCTCCTCCCTATGGGGGGCGAATATATTGTATCCATGTGACAGATGGTGTACTTGGGGGGTATTTGGGAGTCCTCCATCCTTCCCATCCTATCTCACATTTCTGCATTTTCATCTCCTTTTTGGAGAGGGGTTTTCTTCCCATTGGGTTTTCCCCTTTTCTCCGTTTGTGGGATATTTTTTTACATCTTCATGTACATGGGTACCTAACATGGCCTAGTAGTCGGGGCCCATCATCATCTTGCATAATCATTGCATTTTCCTCCCTAAGTTGCACTTATGGGGGGGTGTTGGTGTAATTAATTAATTATTACACTAACATAAGTTAACTTAGGCCTTGCATTTAATTAATTAAGTCCTAGGTTGCATTATTAGATAAATTATTTAATAAATAGGGAAATATTCTCTTCCTTGTTTAGTGGGATAAGATTCCTTCTAGAAGATGAGTTGTCCTTCTAGAACTTATCTCAACATTTAATAATCATCTAGATAGGGTTCACATGATGTCACATGTTGTTAGATCAAGACACATGGCAACATCTTATGCATTTTAGGTTTTCTTTATTGCCTATATATTCAGGCATCTTGTACATTTGTAATCATGTCATGTCATGATCAATTTGGCATCCTTGCATCTTAATCATAACATGATTTTTCTGCCATTTCTCTCTTGTGGAAGTTTTCTCTTGCAGGTGATTCTGGGGGGTTTGAGGAGTTCACCTAAACTCTTACACTTTTAACAATCTCCCCCTTTATCATTGATGGCAACACATGATGTGAAAAACCATCAAAGACAAGATACTAGCTTTGAATACACTTTTCAAGATTTTTCTTTCTGTTTTCTCCCCCTTAGTAGATAATCTTTTATATTCTTCATCTTTTTGTTTATGTTCTTTTTTTTCACATTCTTCCTCTCCTCTTTTTCACATGCTTCCTCTCCCCCTTTGACATCAATGGAAAAGGAAAAAGATATTTTACATTTATTTCTCCTTTGACATTAAAAATAGAATAATCACAATGAAAACACATGACACTACCTGCTCCCCCTGAGAGGTAGCCACTAAAACATTAAGCCAAAAGAAAGATAGATCTATAGATCCACTGGAATGATGCATCTCCATATGCATCTAGTTCGAGAAAGGAGGGGAAATGACCCCTAACTTCTCTCAAAGATACTCAAAATTATCTTTAGGAGGAACCTTTGTAAATATATCGACAATCTGACCCTTCATTGGAACATTCAAGTTTTACTTCATTGTCCATGACCTTCTCTCAAAAGAAATGATACCGGATAGATATATTCTTCATCCTTGAGTGCATTACTAGATTCTTTCAAATGTTAATTGCACTTGTATTATCATAGAAGATAGAAATAGGATCATCACTCACCACTGCGATATTTTTCAAAGTTTGTTTCATCCATAGACTTTGTGTACAACAAGATGCAACAACATACTTAGCTTTAGCAATAGAAAAAGAGACTCAATCTTTCTTTTTACTCAACCATGTCACCAATCTGCAACCAAGAAAGAATGTGCCACCACTGGTACTCTTTCTATCGTCTACGCATCCAACCCAATCTGCATCTGTATAGGCACTTAGATTAAAGTTAGTATCTTTAGGATACCATAACCCATAATCTAGAGTGCCATTCAAATATCTGAATATTCTTTTAATAATAGTAACTTGTGTCTCCTTAGGATTTTCTTAAAATATAGCCACAAGATAGACAACATGCATAATATCCATTCTAGTAGTAGTGAAATACAATAGTCCACCAATCATAGATTTACACTTGCTCTGATCAGCCTTAGGTGAATCATCATCTTTACCCAGTTTGCAACCAATCACCATAGGCGTACATACCAGTTTGGAACCATCCATCCCAAACTTCCTCAACATCTTTTTCACATACTTAGATTGTGAAATAAAAACTCCATTCTTTGTTTGATTAATCTATAGCCCAAGAAATAAATTCATCTCTGCAAACATATACATTTCAAACTCTTTCTACATCTCTTCCACAAACATATTACACATATTTTCATTTCCTCCAAAAATAATGTCACCAACATATAGAACTATAATCAAGATTTTTTCATTTTCAATCTTAAAATACAGATTACTATTTTCCATACCTTTATTGAAATCTTGTTGAATCAGATACCTTTCTAGCCTCGCATACCAAGCTCTAGGAGCTTGCTTCAATCCATATAAATATTTCTTCAATCTGCACACCATATGCGGTTGATTTGATAACTGGAATCCTTTTGGTTGTTCCATGTAGACCTCTTCTTCTAGCTCACCATTCAAAAATGTAGATTTTTGACATCCATATGATAGACCTTGAAATATTTATGAGTAAAAAATGCTAAGAACATCATTAGAGCTTCCATTCTTGCTACCAGAGAAAAATTCTCCTTAAAATTATATGCCTTCTACTTGTGAGTAACCTTTACACACAAGCCTTGCTTTGTTTCTAACCACTTCTCCATTATCATTTAACTTATTTCTAAATACCCACTTCGATCCAATAATGTTTTTATCTACCAGTCTTGGGACCAATTCCCAAGTTTGATTCTTCTCAATCTGCATAAGTTCTTTAATAGCTTCCATCCAATGTTCATCTTTACATGCTTCTATTCAATACTCCTTTAGTCTTATCTCCAATAATTTTACTTTCTGAATGATTCTTTTGCACATATCTAGGTGTCTTAGGGGACATCATCGAAGGTTCTTCTTCTCTTTCATCCTGTTCATTTTGCTTTTCTTGCTCACCCTTTTCCTGTTCTTTCACAACCTCTTCAATTCTTACACAATTAGGTTCACTAGATACATATCCATAAATATCAATTGAATTCTTTGTTGTTTCATCAACCTTGACATTTGTGCTTTCTACAATCTTCCTTAGTCTTTTATTGAAACATCTTTATGCTTTTATTTTAGTAGAATATGCAAGAAAAATTCTTTCATCACTTCTTGCATGAAACTTTCCTAAAGTTTCTTTATCTCTGTTGATATAACATTTTCTTCTGAATCCCTCGAAATACTTAACAACGGGAATTCTTCCATGCCATATCTCATAGTGGGTCTTTTTACTATTTTCTCTTGCTTTAACTTGATTAAATATATAAACAATAGTATGAATAGCTTCTTTCAAGTAAAATTTTGGTAAACCAACCTCAGTAGTTGCCTCTTGAACTTTTCTATTTTTTCTTTCAACAACTCCATTATATCGAGGAGTTCTCAAAGCTGATAATTGTCTCTTTATTCCATGCACTTCAAAAAACATATTAAACTCATGGGAGGTGAATTCTCTGCCTCTGTCAGACCTTAAGCATTTTATCCTCAATTTCACTTCATTTTCAACCATAGCTTTGAATGTCTTTAATCTACCTAATGCATATGATTTCTCTCTAAGAAATGTAACCCATGTATATCTAGAATAATCATCAATCAAAAGCATCAAGTACCTTTCACCTTGTAGACTTCTCACTCTTGTAGGACCATAGATATTTGTATGAATTGAATCTAGTAATCAAGTAGTAGATTGTTTCTTTGATTTGTAATGACTTCTTGCTTGCTTTCCAAACTGACAATTTCTACAAATAGCATTTACAGGCTTTGTAATCCTTGGTAAATCCCTCGTGGCCTAAAGAACACTAATCCTCACCAAGTTATCAAAATTCATGTGACACATTCTCTAATGCTACAACCAACTTTCATTAATCTGAGTCATAAAACATCATCCATCAACACCCTTAAGTTGATAGATATTTCCTTCAGATTTCTTTGCTACAACAATCATTGTTCCAAATCCTTTCCAAATCTCACATCTCTCATCCTTAAACACAAGATCATATCCCTTATTGCACATCTATCCCACACTCAAAAGATTATGCCTTAAACCCTTAACATAGTAGACATCATCATTATTATTCTTTCCTTCAAAACTTATTGAACCTATTCGACAAATTTTAGCACCAATATCATCTCCAAACATAGCCAAGCCTCCATCATATTTTTCATGTTTAAAAAACTTACTTTTATCACCATTCATGTGATGTGAACAACCACTATCAGCAACCTAATAGTTCTTTTCTTGTTTACCATGTAGGGCAAGGATAACAACACCTTCATTTTTCTCCTTCTCTAGAGGGATTCCCTTCACCTGTTTTTCAAAATTAGTAGAAGTACGTTCATCCTTTATAGCCAAGAAAAAGCATTCATTGTCATCAAGATATTCATAATCAAAATCTTCATCAGATATACTAACATTCTCATTCACATAATAAGCTCTGTTGATTTTCTTTCCTTTCTTTTCTTTCTCATATCTTTGTTTATTCCTCTTATCTCTTTTCAAACATTTTGCAACATAATGACCTATTTCTGCACAACTAAAGAATTTAAAGGGTAACTTACCTTCATACTTACTAGAGCCTTCCCTCATCCTTCTCACAAAGTTAGCTTCTATTTCATCAAGATTTACTTCATCTGAATCTTCAACGTTCGTAGCTTTGAAAAGAAGTCCTTGATTTGTATCCATTCCTCAGATTCAACTTCCTCATCTCATAATATGTTAGAAATCCCAACAACATATCTTTAGTGTAGGTCTTATAGTCTATAATCTTTCAATAGCACACACCTTCTCACTATGAGAATTAGGGAGAGTTCTAAGAATTTTCTTTACAATTTTGGTTTCTATAGTAGCACCAAGTCCTCGCATTCCAGCTACTATCTCATCCAATCTATGTAGATAAGCTTTAAAATTGTCATCTTTAGAAATATGTAGAAGCTCAAAGTGTATCTCTAAATTTTTCAATTTTTCCTTTTTGACTCTTTCATCACCTTCATGTTCCCTTTCCAAAACATCCTAGAGCTCCTTATTAGTATTTAGATTCTAAACCTTAATCAACTTGGAATGTAATAGACAGTTCTTCACAATGTACTTCACCTTATTATTTTCTTTTGTGCTTTTATCTCACCAGCCATACTCAAACCATTAGCAGGAAGAGTGTAAGGATTCTTATAAGATTTCTCCACATCATATCCACAATATTTTTAATACTCTTCCATTAGAATTTTGTAGATAGCATAATTAGTTCCATCAAACCTCGAATAATCATAAGTCAATTTTCTAGCCATCCTAGACCTTCCTCAGGCGTTTAAGCTCTTCACCAAGGAACCAAACTCTGTTACCAATTGTTGAACAAGACAACTGAGAGGGGGGATTGAATCAGTTATCATAGATTTAAACCTTAATTCATTCACCGTAACTAATCCTTAACATTTCTTAAATGATTAAACATTAAATGCAAGTGCAAAAACTGAAAACCATCACAAAAACATAGCAACACCAAATTTACATGGAAAACCCAATAAAGGAAAAACCATGATGAGAATTAACTCACACTATAGAGAATATCAAAACCAATTACAAGAGGATCACTACCTAAGAAAAAAGGCTCACTACCAAAATAAGGACTCACTATCCAACATGGCTAACAACCTAAAGGGCTCACCACCACAGAGATACAAAGAAGATATCAAGAGATATGTTATAGATAGAAGACAACCTCAATGCAACAAAGAAACCCACCATAATATGCTCAACCGCTTGTAGACATGCATGAATGATAGAGTACACCTTTTGCTCACTGCATCTGTAAACTCAACATTTAGGCTTCACATTGATTTTCCACACTTGCATCACACACAATGATTAGCATCAATCTCACATATATCTACTCTATTTCTTTGCACTTATCTCTCTTTTGCTTACCTTCCTCTTTTCTTCACCACTAACCCATTCTATATTTATACAATCTTCAACTTTGAAACATATCCAAAGTTGGCCATCCAACATTAAATTCAAATTAGGTTAGTGCCAAAGAATTCTAGGGGGAATTAGAATGAGGGTGACCTAAACACACACTTGATAAGGACTCAAATAGATCCAACACACTTCATCAACTCCGAAGATAGTGTTCAACACAAGGCTAGCCAAACTAGTGTAGAACACATAGAACAATTAAGCACAAACCTTACAAATACCAAAATTATCTTCAATACAATCAAAACAACTCAAATCTAAAACCACAAGTCATAAGACTTTACCAAAGAGAAATCTAGACCAACAACATTCCTTTCAAACCTCAACCAAAAACATAGAAAACCATAGTTCACAATTGGTGAACATAACTTGCACTATACAATGAATCAACAACATCTTCTAACAACCATGATCAACATATCTAAACCAAAAACATAGGAGCACATCCTAGAGCAACCACTAAACACCTGCAATCTTCCTTCAATATAATTTTCTCAATATCCTTGACATATATAGCCAATAACCTATAACCATGACATTAATGACGACAACAACCAGTTGATAACCAATTGACCAGTTGACATCAATGACAACACCTTCATTCTTCCCACTCTTGCAACATATCCTAGTAGTTTATGTTGTGTATAAAATTGCATTCCTTTACAATTTCACACTATATTTGAGTCCCTTAATTTATTGGACTTAATCAAGATTCTAATTTTCCAAATTATGCATTCCAAAGCCTTATTTTCCCATTTTTCAAAGGGAGAACCAACGTTTAATAATGGATTTAATATTTTAACCACCATGGAATATGTGTGTCCTAGACTTATAGGCCAAGACCGATTGACCCATGTGTGAATGGGTCCCCTTTAAGTCCTAAGACACATTTTGAAATATGTTTTTGGTGACATTTTAATGATTCAAATTCAATTTGCAAAATTTGGCTTTTGGAATCTAATTTTTGGGATTTTAGATAAACACCTATAAATACAACTATTTTATCATTTTAAATCCATCTACCAAGAAGGAAAATTTCATGAGAGAAAATATTATTGTCAAGAGCATTCAAGAGCAACATTATCAGTCATTTACAATAGAAATCAATATTTTATCATCATGTTAAATTTCATGTATGTTTGATATGTCATCTTTTGAAACTAACATTGTGATAAAGGTTTTCAAGAGTATTCAAAGCATTTCAAGAAATCAATCAAGTCAATCAAGAAAGATCCAAATCCTTAGAGTGATGTGTTTGTCTCCAATCCTCTAAGAGAATCCATTGAAGGGTGGTGAGTTGTAGCAAGCATTGTTCATTCATCATTACTTCCCTTTTTAACTATCTTTATATCAAGGTTTAATTACCAAACTTGGGGTTTGACCAAGGAAAACGCCCATACAAACCAACAAAACAATTTTTCCCTCTTAGTGTATGTACAAGTTATAGGTTGAAGAAGGATTGAAGAGATCTTAAAAATAAATTTTGCATTGTTGCATTTGTTGTCATCATTGTTGTCAAGTCATGGAAAATAAGTTGTAGAATTTATTTCCAACATTATAATAGTGGGACCTGTGCCAAAAAGAAGCTCAGTACTTGTACTAGAGGACCCTAGAAGTTGGTCCCTTGTAGGAACCTCATAACCAATTTTTTTTAGCAGGTTTAGTGTTCCCTACACTTCCCAAATCCACTTGTAGATTGTTGTTTTTGTCTGTCAATTTTTAGAATCTTGCAGTTTAAATATTAGGGCATATAAGATAATTATTTTAATCATTCCAAAATATTTCTAATCAATTCTATCTCCCCAATAGATCTAGATCTAGGTCTGATTGGCTCACCATTAGGGTTGAAAGTCAATTATTTCACCTTGAGATCTACATCTCAATAAAATTTATAAAAATGTGGAAATGGCCCTAGGTTATGGACACTAATCTTAGACACCACATTTTTATGTTTTAGTTTATACATACTAGTTTCATTATTGCATTCCATCTCATTTTCCTATTTCATTCACCTACCATTAATCAATTACATGTCCTTTTTCTTGTCTACCATGGCTTGGTTATTCATAGCTATCATTTTATTTGGCTACCTATCATGTCTTATATCTAGGCCAGTTTTCCTTTACCTATTTGGGGAAACTTTTCCTTGACCTTGGTTTTTCAGGTTGGATTCTTGGTATCTTGAGATCATGTACATATTTTCACAATCCAAAACATTGATCTTTCACAAAAATTGTGAGCAAATAAAATACCAGCTATTGAACTAAATAGTTGGCTTGCATAGCTTGTTTCCTTTCACTATCATTATCAAAAAAAAAAATCATGTTGTAATGAAAATATATTTCCTACAATAGTAACTATCAAAACAAACTAAGGCCTTAATGAATGCATCCTTCCTAAAATTGGCCCTATCTATCAAAACTAAGATTATCTTTTGGAAAGAGATATGTTGGATATTGATGTCATTTCTCATTTGCTTTTCTTTTTATTTCTTGATTTTATCTTTTCTCTATCATTTTATTGATGAAAGTGTATATCTTAATGTGCTTAGATAAGCTTGGGTTAAGGCATGATTATCATTCTTTGCATTCTTTTATTGTGTTTTGTGTCAAAATTCCATGCAAGGGGGTAAATGACAAGTCATATCCACTTTCTAGAGTTCTTTAAAGTGAGAAAGGAGTCTTATTTTCCTTTTTCTTATTGTTCATCTTGCATATCACCTTTTTTGCATCTTCTATTTATAGGTTTCATTTTTTAAATTTTATCCTTGGTGGATATTGATTTTGTTGCATATATCACATTCACAACTATTAGCATGTATCATAGTATAATAACCATAACGTATACATCATAAATCATAATTATATTTAATAATTATAATAAAATGCTACAAACATATATCATTAAAATATATGCATCATCATCATTATCATAAGCAACATCATAAATGTCCACAATCATAACAACATAATGAAGACACATCATGAGTCATATAAACATCACATGAATCAAAAGTGTAATCATATATAAATGTCCATCATGAATCATATATGTACATCAAATATACAATATATTTACATGGGCTACATGAGCCATATAAATACAAATATACATATCCCATAGGCATGGTATCTATCAATGATAAACATGAGAGTTATATATACATATATACATTTGTACAAATGTGTGCCCCTAATTGGAACTCCCTCCCCTAGAGCAGGATAATGATTCCCCATATCCTCCTAGTCTTGGTGGTGGTGGCCTCATGCTCCCCACCCTCATATATCCTCCTAACGTTGCCCCCAACTAAGTCTAACTTTGTGTCCTCGAGGAGTAGGGTGGAGCCTGCTACTCTCTAGGAACCTCCTTCTTGTAGAGAGTTCTATAGTATGTCACCTCTTTGGTAATCCTTGTGACCGTAAAAATCACCTAATAAGTAAGTATCCTCACACTAGCCTCTTCCTACTACATTTAGGCTCTCTTAAAGTCTCTCTCAACTATCACCTCTATATTTGAGCCTTCACCTACTGTCACCTAGCCCTCTCAATGTCCCTCTATACTACCATCTAAACTAACTATCACTATATCTAGGCTAGCTATTCCATAGCTTGTCTCACTTTGTGGTCACTTATGTAGCTCGTGTCTATAAGCTATCCCTCTCCACTTGGGCCTAATATTTGTCTCCTCTCACCCTCTCTAGATGCATCCTAGCATCATCTCTCTTAGAAAATATTGTTGCTACCTATACCCGGGCATCCTCCTCCTCCTCCTCCTCCTCTCCTCTCTTGGAAAGTGTGCTTGATTTTGTACTTATCTTGGCCCTTGGCCTCTCCCTAGCTAGTCCTTTACTCATCCCTCTCCCCTATCACCTGGATCTCTCCATCCATCATCTCCATCTTGATCTTGTTTTTCTCTTGATACTCCTATATCTGGTTTTCTCCTTTATCTAACCCACTGTCCTCCCTCTCCTCTCATCAGTGGTTTTCCCACTCTTGGGAATATGTTGGGCCCACCATGTATCATAATATTCCATCATTCTTGTTGAAATGAAGGAAAATAGGGGTTTTTTTATCAAAATTGGGTGATTGAATATGTGATGCACCTATCTTCCTTATTTCATTAGGAAAAAGATATCCCCAAAGATAGGATTTAATTTCAACCTTTATGTGAGTCAACCCTATTGGAGATATTGGTTATTTCCTTATGAAAAGATGAGGTAAATATGTTTGAAATGCACTTTGTGGAGAAAAACTAAAAATACTAAATGAACTCAATTATGCAATGTGAAACTTGGATCATTAATTTAAAGCATAACACAATTATAAATAGAATACTTCTAGAAGATTTGAGAAGGGTAAGTTGATGTGTACTAGATAAAAAAAGTTGTTGTTGAGTGTTCTCCAAGGATAGATTCTCCCTAGGGAAAATGGGTCCTGCTACAAGGATCCAAAATCTAATTTCACAATCCTTTACTCTTGGATCTGCACTCCTAATTTCTCCATATCACACTATTAGAAAGTTATAAATAAATTCTACAAGTAATATTTTCTATCTTGACAACATTGATGACAACTTTGACATCTTTGGAAAATTGCACTTTTTTATCAATCTTCAATTCTTTGTCACCTACAAATTTATAAATACAAAGAGAGAAAAATTGTTTGTTTTTGGTGAATAGGGGTTTGACTTGGTCAAACCCCATTTTGGTAATTAAACCTTGAAATGAAAAAATGATAAAAAGAAGGAATGATGAATGAACAATAGCCTATTGCAACTCACCAAACCCTTTAATGGCTGCCCTTGGAGGACTGGAGTCTAACACCTCACTCTAAAGATTAGATCTTGCATGAAATGGCTTGATTGGATGCTTGATTTGAAACTTGATTAGATGCTTGAATGCTTGAAACCTACATCATAATGTTAGCTCGAAAAATATGCATGATTGCAAATAACTTTGACATGATCATATTGATCTTGATTACTACAATAATGGACTTAAAAATCCACTCTTGAATGAAATTGACAATAATCTTTTCTCTTGTGAAAGTTTCATCTTAATTCTTAGATTGCTTCTTAGGATTTGAATTGATAAAAAGACCTTGTATTTATAGGTAATTTTCTAATTTTCTGACAATTAAAGATCAAAGGCAGAAATTGCAAATTGAATTTGAATCTTGAAAATATCACCAAAATCATATTATAAAATGGGGTCCTAAGTCTAAGGAGGACCCATTCACCCTTGGGCGAATGGGTCCTAGGCCCTAAACCAAGGAAACACATTTTCCAAGATGTGTTATTTGATGTTTGCAATTGTTTAATATAGGTTCCCCTTTCAAAAAATGAGATTAATTAAGCTTTTAAATGCTTAATTAGGTCAATTAGAGGTTTAATTAATTCCAATTAAGGGGAAGCAAATAAAGTGAGAAAATGTAAAGTAATTTTTTCCTCACTACATTTAATCAGGCCACTTTAGTGAGAGGATGAGCCCTACACTCAAACTCACACTAAAGTAGATAAATAAGTCAAGAGAGGTCTAAGTGAAAAAATGTTAATGTGATAGGATGACAAAGATCAAGGAGGATGATAAAGATCCCATGGAAAACCAACATAAGAACAAAGAGACACATTCTTGCAAAAATAGCACAAGATGCGTAGTCATGCAATGTCAAAATTAATGTGAAAAGAAAGAAAAGAAAAGATGGACTAGCCACAATTTTGTTGTTGTCCATAAAAAAATATTCACAAGTGAAAACCCAATGTCCACTATGCAAATATAATATACTCATGAGGGCTAGTGAAACCCATGTCCACTAGGTGAGCCCCAAAATGGTGGTTGATGGGAAAGTCATGCCAAGTCTATAGGCTCACTCCCATACATCAACCATACCAAAAGTTATACCTATTGATAAATTTGATATGGTTCCACACAAAAAGGTTCCACAAGGCTAGCAAGCTACATTATGCTAGACACTCATGAAAAATAAAAAGGATGCACTAGCAAGCAAGTTATGTTATGCTTGGTGGCCATCACAGAGTTTTAAATACAATAGAGTAGGGTAGTCAAAGGGGTTTTTCTTAGTTCATGAAAGGTGACACCTTAGGGAACACCATGCTTAATGTCATCAAGAGAGGACTAATCAAGAGATAAAAGATTCACACCTTATGGAATGCAAGCCATAGAATTACCACTAAGAAGAATGCCATATGCCAAGAAAGGTCACACTCTTTTAGGAAATCAAACCAAATGTCACAACCAAGAAGACATGTATTACATGAAGTAAGAAAAACACATTTGAAGGGAATATGCAAACATGAGTGGGGATGCATATGCCTCCACTTTAAATAAATTGCTAAACACCATGTTGTGAGCAATTACTTTAAAGTAGAGAATGATAAAGACCAATGCATGAGAGCTTTATTCAGAAATCCCTATGTAAAATATATATTTCCAAGTAGAGCTACATCATGAAAGGAGGTTTCCCCCAATTTTTAATCCTAAGATAACACGTAAGGGATCCATGGATTTGTGGTCAAAATTATTTCTTTGCTACAATGATATAATCAAGCTCAGAATCATCATCACTCCCCAAATGAATCATGGAACAATGAGCACAAAGGAAGAATGACACATAGAGAGTGGAAACAAAGAAAATATTTTGGGTCAACATGGAAGAGACCTAAATATATCAACCCTTTGCATCATCCCCAAAAGGAAAACATAAGACAAGTGAAAAATAAAGGTGTACAAAATATAGAAAAATGTAGATACAAATAGAAGAGACAAGTTCGCTTCCTTTGTATCCTTGCACCAATGGAGTGACAAGGGTCATCCAAAGTAGGCTCACAAACATATAAATACATGCCAAGAAACACTATACATGGGGTCACATTCTGCACATGCAACCACATGAAAAGAAAAATAAAGAAAAGACTAGTATGTTACATGTGAGTCAACCTATAGTAGGTAATCTTTATCTCAATCTTGTTCATCATATGTGGAAGGAAAAAAACTAGACAAAGGGACAATGAAAAGTGTCAAATTAGGACAAGGCTATCTAACTCCTTTCCCCCACTAAGTGCAGGATAAGGATGAGTCGAGGTGGGTGATGAGAATGTGCTCCTTGCAATATAGAAATTATTTGTAGTGAATATAAAACATGTAATAGTGAGTATGCTATGATTCTACAACTATCACATGGTAAGGAGTTAAATGCACGCATTCTTCAATGAATTATCTCAAGGATATCAAATTCATCTAGGATCCTCTTTGAAGCACAACACTCATCAATAATATGTCCAAGAGTTGTATGATATTAACAATGAGACATGTTTGTACTTTTTCCTTTCTGATTTTTCTTGATAGGTGACAACGTTATAAGTACCTAATTAAGGAGTGTGTGTAAAGATTATTCATTCTTAGACATAGGACAAGGAAATTGAAACTTCTTGAGTTTATAAGGCCTTTATCTTTTTCTTGATTGGGAAACTTGTTGAGGTGGAAGTGGAGGTAGAGGATCTAAGGTGACCCTATCATCCTTGTGAGGTATTAATTGGTCTCTTGAAATGATCTTATGAAAGAGAACACCTTTTCCCTTAGGAGATGTGCAAGGGGGGAAGATCTTGATATGCTAACCCCTTGGTATCCTCGATCTAACAGTTTGTGGATTTCATGCTCATTTTTTATGTCACATCCTTGTTTGTTTAAGATCTCAAAGCCTTGATCGTAACTCTATTCTAAGTTAATGGGTGTTTATTAGTAACTAGATGAGAATATGATAGAAGAGTATTATTATTGTCCTTTTTAACAAGTTCATTAATGATTAATGGTTGATTCTTTCATTGTGCTTCAATTTCAAGATGTAAAAGGTTGAACATGTCAAGTTATGGGATTACAGGTGGTGTTTGCATGGATGGATAAAAGGATGCATTGTTCTCAATGTTACATATGGAGTCTTGAATGAATTGTTTCATGCTATCTTCATCTTGACTTAAGATATCCACTTCATGGGGACATGCATTAGGAGGTGAAGGTTAATGAGTAAGCTCAATTTCATTAGGGTCATCACCAAAAAAACAACTTGAAACATCTACCAAATATCTCAAGGACACCCATAGTTTACCAAAACATGTATCCATGATAAAGTTGTTAAAATGCAAATGTGAATGCGAGATTTCAGATCTGGTAAATGAATGATTAATATGAAAAGAACCTAAAAATGATGTCTTTTTAATGCCAATTTTGATTGCAAACAATGCACTTAATTTGACCAACTAAACTTAATGCAAGAAAGTACAATTTTTTTATTTTTTGAAACTAAAACACATATTTAACAAAAAAATAAAATAAAGAAAACAAAGACAAATTGATGCCTAGAATTTTGAAAAGACACCTGTACAAGGACTTATTTTCCCTAGGGAAAATGAGTCCTAGGTTAGGGATCTAAAAAATAAAAGTTTGAATTTCTTGCTAAATGTTTGAATTCCCAATTTTAGGTTGTAGAATGTGGTTTAAGTGACATAATTTTCCAAATTTAGGTGTCCTAATGCAAATAAAATTAGTGAAAAATGATGAAAAAAATGACACTTTTTAAAATACAATTTTGACCAAATTTGTTAATGTAAATGACTAAAAATACACTACTATGCAAGTACTATGCAAAATCAATATAATATGCATGCAATTTTATGAATTTTTCATAATTTAAACAATACAAAATACAAGTTTAAAACCCTAAATGAGATGTAAACTAATGCAATTATGACAACCCTAGATGAAATGAAAACTAATGCAATGCAATGCAAACTAATCCAAATCCTAGATCTAGGGTTTGAATGAACTCTAATTTTAGTATTTTAGATGTTACAATGTTGTGTTCACCAAAATGAAATGAAGGAAAATAGGGGGTTTTTTAAATCAAAATGGGGTGATTGAATATGTGATGCACCTATCATCCTTATTTAATTAGGAAAAAGAGATCCCAAAAGGTAGGATTGACTTTCAACCCTTAGGTGAGTCAACCCTATTGGAGATCTTGGCTATTTTCCTTATGACAAGATGGGGTAAATATGTCTGAAATGAACTTTGGGGAGAAAAACTAAAAAAAATAAATGAGCTCAATTATGCAATGTGAAAATTAGATCATTAATTTAAAGCATAACACAATAAAAAACAATAGACTTCCAACAGATCTAAGAAGGGTAAGTTGATGTGTACCAGTCACCAAAAGCTAATGTTGAGTGTCCTCCTGGGACAAATTCTCCCTAGGGTGAATGGGTCCTACTATAGGGATCCAAAATATAATTTCATAGTCCTTTGCTCCTAGATCTACACTTCTAATTTCTATGGATCTCACTACCAAAAAGTCATAAATAAATTCTACAAGTAAGATTCTATGTCTTGACAACTTTGAAAATTTTCACTTTTGATCAATCTTCAATTCTTATTCACTTGCAAATATGCACATACAAAGAGAGGGAAAAATTGCTTGTTTTTGGTGAATTGGGGTTTGCATTGGTCAAACCCCATTTTGGTAATTAAACCTTGAAATGAAATAATGATAAAAAGAAGGAATGATGAATGAGCACTAGCTTGTTGCAACTCATCAAACCCTTTAATGCCCTCCCTTGGAGGATTGAATTCTAACACATCACTCCAAAGATTAGATATTTCATGAAATGACTTGATTGGATGCTTGATTTGATGATTGAATTCTTTTAACCTACATCACAATGTTAGCTCCAAAAATATGCATGATTGTAAATGAATTTGACATGATGATATTGATCTTGATTACTACAATAATAGAATAAAAAATATTCTCTTGAATTCTCTTAAAAATAATCTTTTCTCTCATAAAAGTTTCCTCTTAATTCTTAGATTGCTTCTTAGGATTTGAATTGATAGAAAGACCTTATATTTATAGGAAATTTTCTAATTTCCTGAAAATTAAACATCAAAGGATGATAATTGCAATTTGAATTTGAATCATGAAAAAACTGCCAAAATCTTATTTAAAAATGGGGTCCTAAGTCTAAGGAGGACCCATTTTCCCTTAGGCGAATGGGTACTAGGCCATTAACCTAGGACACATTTTCCAAGATGTGTAATTTGATGTTGAGGGGTTTGTTTATAATCTTTTTTAATAACCCTAAAGCACAAGAAATAGTAATTAAAAAATAATTTTTGCAAGTGAGAAAAACTATCTTTTCCCTTCCATGGGATTTTGAAACCTTGAACAAAGAGGTCCTAGCCCCGTTGAGCCCTAGATGGGTTGTAATAAAGTAGGTTTCACCAAGACTATGGAATTTTATCCCTCTTATTTTGGAATCCTATGGGAATATAGTTAGGGTTGACAACACTAGAGCAACATTACCTCATTTTGATGCAAGGGCCTTGGTGTCATTATATCCAGGGGTTGATATCCCAGATGAACTAGAAATCAGAATAAAGAATACCACATTTAGATGTGGTGTGGAAAACCTAGGGGGCCTAAATTCATGCTATATTTTTTGAAAGGAAGGCCATATAAGGAGGAGTTTCCCACTAATTAGAAGGAAAAATAAAGACAATATCCCAAATGTAAAAACAAATAACTCCCCCTAGAAAAGGACGATGCAAATATCTCTAGGAATTCAAATATGGAAGGTGAACCAAAAATTTACTCAGCCTCAAGTGTTGGAATAAAGGTGGTCCTCGCAGGTGATTTTTTTGGCAGGGACACAACCAATCCCAATAAAGTATCACAAAGGGAAGATAGGGTGGATACAAACCTAGTAACAGATACTAGTTTAGTTTTTGTAAAGAATTCACCTAAATTGGAAAATAGAATGGAAGGAAGGAAGGAAACCTTTCCATCAAATGAGGGACTGACTTCATCAAATAACAAAGAAGAAAGAATTAACAAGAATTCATACCTAGAAAATAATCAAAAAATTCTCAACAACTTGCAACCAAAAGAATCAAACTAAATATACAGGTTGGAAATGAATTGGGAAATAGCCACCTTAACAAAGGAGACACTAATGAGATGATAATTGGAAACAACACTAACATAAAGAACAAAAATATGGATGGGGTAGAAGGCTCTCTCTCAAAAAATAAAACTACATAACTAATCTCTATGAATATTGAACCCCCTTCTCAAGATAGAAAGAAGCTAATTAATGTTAATGAAATAAACTCTAGCACTAGCCCCCATCATGTGGAAAATACCTTGCATGTTGCACCAATCAACTGTGAAGCAAATCATCATGAATTTTTTGGTACCTTCCAAGTAGTACTTGACCCACTTAATTCCTTCTATTTAGTAGGGTGTAATGAAATATTTGAGGAAATCAAGATTCAAAAGAACCTCCCTGATCAGGAGGTAATTACTTTATTTGAACAAGAAGATGGAAATGGGAGTATCCCCATCTTTGAGGAAGTGGCAACTTTAGATGGTTTGACATCTCACTATGGCATGGATTCGACATATGACATAGGGGACTCTACACTAAGGATACCATAGAAGGGGATGAGGCCCCCATGGAAATAGCATTTTAAAATCCTAGAAGGTATAGAAAAAAGAAAGGGTTGAGGGGAAATGGCCGTTAAAGATACCCCCAGCTGACTAAAGAGAAAAGGAAGAAAAAGAGTGGCATCATTCCCATTCCCATTTCCAAAAGGGCCAAGCTAGAGAACAAGCTACCCAAGTGTCTTGATAATTTCAAGCCTGAAAAGGAATTCCCCCCAATAACCTTAATATGGAGGTAAATTGCTTCTCTTGGAATGTTAGGGGTTTGGAATCCCTAGACAAAAAACATATTGTAAGAAGATTCCTAAATCAAAGGAAGGAGAAAGAGTTTTTCCTCTAAGAGGTGAGAGATATTGGATTTTCCTTGGAAACAACCCTCAATTGTATTTGGAGGGGGGCCTCCTAGTTTGCTACCAAACATGAAAAAGGAAAAGGGAGGGGCAATCATCCTACTGAACAAGGAATGGGCCCAGTTTGTGGCAGATTTAGGTGTCTCCCCCTGCAATAGGGAAATATGGATAACCATCAAGAAAAGTGAGTCCATATTTGGCATTTTCTCTATTTACTCACCTAATGAGCACATAGGTAGAAGTATTCTATGGAATTAGTTATGTATCCTTCAAGACATCACCTAGATTCTAGGGGGTGACTTTAATCTTGTAGAAAGAAGTAAGGATAAATGGGGAGGAGTGAGTATGGAGTGGAAGGGAAATGAGAGGTTTTTTTGGAAAAAAATGAAAGGTAAAATGAATTTTGAAGACCCAATTAGTGGTCAAAAGAAGGATTGCACCGACATATGGTTCACATGGTGCAATGCTCGAAAGGGGGGAAGAAGAATATAGTAGATTGGACATATTTTACTTGAATAAGGACTTGTTTTCAATCTAGCCCGTGAAAGAAGGATATAAAGTTGAGGTTATTCCTTATACCCTCTCTGATCACCACCCCATTTCTCAACCAAGAGTTAAAGGAGAAGATGAAGGTTTCCTTCTCAATACTAGAATCCTTATGGATGAAGATTGCAAGAAAGCCATTGAATCCTTAAGAGCTATCAATAAGTGGATGCACAAGGATTTGAGTACCATTAAAATATGGGAATTAAATGTAAAAGGATGGAAATAGATGTACCAAACAATAGGTAAGAAAAAAGAATTAGATCGAAGAAGGGAAGAAAATAGGTTACAAGAAAATCTCCTTGAGGAAAAAACCAATTTGTAGGAGAACCCTAAGGATGATTGCTTGATTGGAAACATTAATATGATTAAAAATGACCTGAGAAGATTGTAGGCAGTTAAATTCAAGGGGTTGAAGGTGATATCCAGGCTAAAATAGTTGGAGAATGGTGATAAAGGTTCATATTTTTTCTTTAGGCTCATCAAGGAAAGATAAGAAAGAGGACATATAGATAAGAAAGATAAGAAAGAGGACATAAAGGTTCATATTTTTTCAATTTTTAGAAGGATCCATTCTCCTCAAAGGGGGACAAGGAGGGTTGCTACATGGCCAGGGAATACTTAAGGCATACTATTCCCAAAATGATTAGTGCTAGAAAAACTAGGAAATTAGGCAAGGATCTCTCAAAAGATGAAATTAAACAAGCCATCATCTCCTTGAATAATGATAAGACCCTTGGAGTGGATGGAATTCCAATGGAATTTTATAAGACCTTCAATGAGTGGATATGTGATTACTTTCACTAAGTTTATAGTGAAGCTCAAGAAAAAGGGTCTCTGGGAAAAGGTATAAACAAGGGAGTCATCAAATTGATTCCTGAGAAGGTGATCGGTCGCTAGTAAAAAATTGGAGGTTGATTACACTATTAAATGTATCCTATTAAATCCTGGCCAAAGCTCTCACTACTAGACTGTCAAACATGCTGCCAACATTCATAAATACATACCAAACTAGCTTCATTAAAGGTAGATATATCTTGGAAAACTTACTTACTAGTTGGGAGGCCATGGAATGTGCCAACTAGATAGGGCAAGGGGTGGCAATGCTCCTATTAGACTTTGAAAAGGCTTATGATAGAATCAAATGGAATTTTGTCTTCATGGTTATGGACGCATTTGGATTCCCTATAGAATTTTGTGACATGGTCAAAACTTTGTTCAAGGATGTAGTAGCACAAATTGATGTGAATGGTACCCTCATATATGAGATCAGCCTCGAGAGATCAATAAGATAGGGGTGCCCCTTGGCCCCTACACATTTTGTGATAGCATCTGATGCCCTACACTATTTATTAAGATATGGTCAAAACACTCCCATGGTTAAGGGTATGACCTTACTAGACAATAATGAACTTCTCAACACTAAAATTGTTGATGACCTAGCTCTCTTTATTGAGCTTGAGGAAAGGAACATGATCAAACTTATGGATAAATTGAACACCTTCTATCTAGACTTGGGTGTAAATATTACTCTTGCTAAATATTGCATGCTAAGTTGGATAGAGGACCCACTTGTTTGGTTAAATTACAACTTGCAATGGGGGTTGTCAGCCTCCTACAATGATCCAATAACTAGGCCTTCACAACCATGATTCAGAGATTGGGTATCTAACCTGAATAACTATCTTAATCATCATGAAGGTGCATTTAACTTGTCAACACTGTATGTGCACTAGGGGCTCAAGTAGTCATTGCATCCTATAGCTAAGGAACATGATATTGAAAGTAATTTGTGGAAAGGAAATAAAGAAAATGTTGAACATCAACTAACAACTATACTAAGCTGAAATATAGAGAAAGAATGAAAATATCTGCGACAAAGAGGGACTACTTTGTCTGCTTTAGTTGCAGGAACAATCAATGCCATATTTTTAAACTAAGTACAGAATAGGAAATAATAACTAAGCTAATTACTCTAAATAAAGGATTACTCACCAAGTGGCCTCCCTTGGATGAGTATCCACTAAGACTAATACAAACTCAAATGCTTAAATTTAGACTATCATCTCATTCATTGAAAAATATGTAAACAAAGTAGCAACATGGTTGTATTGAGATGTAGAGAATGCTTAATAAATCATCAATATCATGTAACAAAAACAATCAAGGACTAAGAAGAATCCCCCAGAAGAATATTCAAATCCTTATTTAAACTACTAGCTAAATAGGGTGGTCAACTCTCACTAACTGAGAGGACGCCATTTAGGGAATGTGAGGAAAATAGTGGTAGAGTGGTTACATTTGTAGGGAATATAGTTAGACATGCATGCACGAACATGGACTCAATGTTGTAGTAATGCCTGTGATTGCTCAGTGCCATAAATAAAAGGTGGTTACAATTGATTGTCATGGGGAATCTGTTGTCATCATCCTTCAATTGACTCCTTTGAATGATTCCCTTGCATGACCATCTTGTGGTTTCCTTTCTCAGCTTAGCATCCATAAATTATGTCATGCATAGTAATGTCAGTACACATAATAATTGCACATATATAATCACCTTGAAGAACATTCATCAACCATGCACAAAATTAATATAAATAATACACATAATATACCAATGTCATTAAAACTTCATAGAGATGGAGTTAAACCCAATGTCAATGGTTTGAGGGAAACATTATGCAAATATTAAAACTTAACTACTAAATTTCATGACACTTCCAACACATGGACTATAAATCCTACCCAAAATTTGACCAAAAACTAGGCTCATCATTCCTCCTCAACCTAACGTCTTGTCGGTCCTCGAGCAGACAAAGGGTTGTTCTTTTGTTTGGTCAAAGCTCTGAAGTTTGCAATTGCAAGTTGGCCAACATCTATTGTTGCAGTATGTGAGTCTAGATCCCAATAAAATCCTCCCAATCTGTCAAATTTGTTCTATCTTTGCCTTTCTGAAGCAATATCATATTGGTATAATTTTTAGTTTGGTACTGGCCACATGAGCATGGGTGGTTGGAAAGTTAGGGGAAGCCAAAATCTTCCCTCTATTCTATCAATCTGGATATACCTGTCAATTTTCTTTAGTGCTACAACATAATTGTGAATAGAATGGGGCTCAGCTTGTTTTAGCTCATTTATTAAACTATTCCATCATTGGGCTAGGTATCCTCTTACAAGCTCCTCTTTTGTTGTTGCTTTGACCTCGTACTTAGTGTAGAAAACTTCAATCTAGGGCATGATTTTGTCAGCATAGCTTGGCCTAGGAAGCATCCTAAGCCATTCTCTATGAATATCCCTTGGGTTGCTTGAGTTAGCCTTGATGGCTAAGGGGATGCTAGATTCCATTTTCTTATAAGCATTCTTTTGCTCACCCCAATTAATCTCATTTTATACCCAAGACATAAATTCTCTCAGCTGAATATCCCCAACATATAGTCACGGGTTCCAATCATGATCCTTTGTGACAACATAATTATGTAAATAGAATTCACATAGCAAATTTTTCATCTAAGGGGAAGCAATCCTGTAGGCATTGAAGAATTCGGTAAGAGTTTCAATGGAGGGGTTTAAGTCTAATTTTTTTTTGACAATTTGAAAGAGAGATATTTCTCTCTCAAGTGTAGGGCATAAACTCTTGGAGGAGCTTTTCATTCTAGAATTTGTGGCACCAGGGTCACAATGTCATCTACTTTATTTTTCAAAGTAGCAATCTCCTCATTTTGCTCCTCAATAATCTCATCCCTCTCTTGGATTTCCTTTTTCAGTTTCTTCTTTTCCTATTTCCATTCTTCCTCCCTCCTTCCTATTCCTTTCCATAAATTTAAAATTGCTCCATGAATCAAAAAATTAGGAGGTTTATGAATTCGTACCAATTTTTTTGTTGATGGTTGCTCCCCATACAATACTATCTGCATGAACTTGGGTTGTCTTGCTATTTGTGGCTGCAGGGGTACTATTTCTTCACCCCCTTTTTCATTTAGGACTTCTTGTTTCTATTTCTAGCTTTTCTTTGGCTCTTGCTATGCTTCTTATTGTGGCTACACGAACTCTTGCTCCTGTTCTTGGTTTTGCTGCAGGAACCCCTACTCATCCTCAAATTCCTCTGCAATATTAGCAAGGTTTTCCAATGTTACTTTTGTTGCTTCCTCAAGTATATCCTCTTCTTTTTATTTAGCATGCTCTTGTTCCATTGGAGCTTCAGTTTCCCCATGTGGTATCTCATCATTCCCAGGGCTTTCCTGTGAAGGTATACAAAAATTTGGCCTCGCTGGTTTTGACTTCCTAGAGGTGCTCTTACATTTTCTTTTGGTTACAGGATGAATAGGGTCAGCCTTTCTCTTCCTAGCACTTGACACCTCTTTTACTACAAGTTGAATTTGGGATTTTTCTTTTTCTTTTCTTGTTTCATCCTCTTTCTTTTGTGCCCTAGTTCTTATTAGGGTTTGCAAGGGGACATCTTCATCAGAATCAGATGAAGAACTTGATTTTTTTGGATGCTCCGTTTCAAAGGAACTAATGTTTATGGCTCCTTCTGCTGCTACAGGAGGATTCATAGTAGACTAGCACCAAAATTTGAAGCACCAAGGGTGGCTTCAGCTATGCTTAATCTTCTGCTAGACCTACGAGATTGAGGTATAGCCCTAGGTGGAAAATTATCAACATTGAAAAACTCTTCCTTTCGATAATTTTGATTAACTGAAACAAATTCTTCCCAAGTCATTCCAGAAGTATCATGCAAAGATTTCTTAACTAGCAATTTAATCAAGCAATGGTAGGAAACAGAATTATCCCTACCTTTTTGTGTTTCAACTACCATGATGGAGAGAAGATTGTATGAGACATTAGGCACGTTCATCCTCCTTCCATGCCTCATGTGACTCAAGAGCTTAAAATGTACTAAATGCAAGTTTGATAATTGTCCCTCACAGGTGATATACCTTATAATGTAGATAGTTTCTTGCTTCTATGGTTTAGGCGAAGACATTTTTTTTGCACCTTGCTTGTCAATGCTAATTGGTGGGTTCCATGTACTTTAAATTATTCTCTGGCTGACCTGGCATCCCTAGAGGCAGGGTAATACTCGCCATTGGTAGGTAACCTTGAAATTTCCACAATTCTCTCCTCGGTCGCCACCACTTCTAACCCTTTTACTATGGCTTTTCCTTTAGAGAATGTTTGAGAAAATTTGAGTCAAAGCCATCCAACTTTATGAAATAATCAAACCATCCACAGTGTTGAAATTCTTCTAGGCATTGTGCATCTTGCAACAAGATGCCATGAACTGAGGGTTCATTCTCAATTAAGCCACCTCCCATTGTCTGAAATCACTGCCACATTGCAAAATTCCTTTCTTCTGCAATTTTTTCTAAAAGCCAACACCTTTTTTCTAAATTTACACTACTAGTGTCAACTAAATTTCCCCTTTTTTTCTTTTTTTTCACCATTTACTACTTATAACTCAAGACTATGATAGGGAAATTAAGGAATTATGGCAACAAAGGAGGTAATCAATGAGAGAAAAAATTGGTGGCTCGATTAACATCACTTCACACATGCAAGCTAGATTTTCAAATCCTCTTATTTAAATTTTTTGACATAGCCAAATTATGATTCGACACATAGACAATATATTTGAATTTTTAATTTTTTTATATTCCCCCCCAAGCCTAAATTTGGACATGTGTCCACACATGTGAGAAGGTAGCGGTGAATTGACAAGAAGTACTAGCATATTATCTAATTACTTATAGTAACCTATCATGATTAAATAAATGCACTTGAAAGGAAATTAAGAGATGAGAATTATTGTGTACATACCTGAACGTATGAAAGATGTGTTGCAAAGATCAGGGAGATAAAGTATTGTTTCACATATTTTAGAAATATTTGAGCAATTAATGAAGGTGAAGTGAAGTGAAGTGAGGCAGAATGAAATGATGGAAGAGAGAGAAAGGTGATACAAATGGACGGATGGGTGGGTGGGTGAAGAAATGGATTTCCACTTAAATTGTAACTATTTATTATGAAAAGTGTGTATCTTAATTTAACCAAAGGGTGGGACGCGGGGTCCACCACTTTTGGTTGTAGGGAACTTGTGTGTTGAATGCTGGATGAGTTGCTATAGGAAATTTTCCTTGGAGGCTGGCTTATGATATAATCTAAGATGATGACCACTAAGAAGTGACTTGAATCAGACAGGTTCAATGGTGATGAGTTGAAAAACTCCATTAGGGAAGACCTCAAAAATTTTGTACGGTCCTAGCCACCTCGTTCACAACTTTCTTGCATTTTCCTGATGGTTTGAGTCATATAACAATGCCCGGTCACCTGGTTGAAACTTCTTCTCCCCATCATGCCATCTCATCCTCTAATTTTGCACTACTTCAGTGTGGTGCAAGGCTACCCTTCTCATCTCATCCAAAGCATTTGGATACATGACTAAAATAGGAGCATGGGCCAATGCTACCTTTAAATCGTAAAATGCTCTATGACAATCTTTTGTCCATTGGAATTCAACATCTTTTGTTAGGAGAGTGTACAATGGCAAGGGGAAATGGTCTTTCTTAGTGGCAATGTTAAGTTTTTTTGTAATCAACACAAACTTGCCACTTCCCTCCCTTCTTTGGCATGATCACTAATAAAGACATCCACTGGTGTCTAGAATAGGATAGATAAATCCAACAACTAATAATTTATGTAGCTCTATTTTAATAGTTTCTTTCAATGTAGGGTTGATTCTTTGTTGAGGCTGCCCTATTGGTTGACAATCTACTCTGATGTAGCTCCTATGATAGGATAGATAAATCCAACAACTAATAATTTATGTAGCTCTATTTTAATAGTTTCTTTCAATGCAGGGTTGATTTATGTCTAGAATAGGATAGATAAATCCAACAACTAATAATTTATGTAGCTATATTTTAATAGTTTCTTTCAATGCAGGGTTGATTCTTTGTTGAGGCTGCCCTATTGGTTGACAATCTACTCTGATGTAGATCCTATGAGTTCAAAACTTAGGATCCAATCCCTTCATATCATGATAGTCCCATGTAAATGCATGTTGATGGGACCTCAATAAGTCTTCCAATTGCAATTTTTGTTCTTCACTTAACTTGTTATTAGTATTCAAACATCCTCCTTCAGACACCTATATTTGAATAATAAATTTTTTCATGGTTGTTTCATTAATACACGATACCTTGAGTCCATATGGCACCATGGTATGGAATATTCTTGTTGCTGCAGGAAGTTCTCTGCAGGAAGAGTGGTTGTAGGAAGATCATCTATAAGAAGAGTGGTTGTAGGGAGAGTAGGTAGAAGTGTCCTAAAAAAAGTAGAAGATGATGCTTCTCCCACTTCATAACAGTCCTGGATTATACTAGATAGAACTTCATCTTCATCTTGAAGCTGCAAGAAAGGACTTCTACTAAGAATCAGGAGCTATGCCACTGAGTTAACTTCCTTAGCTTCCTCACCAACATGTGGCCACACAGAGAAAATAATGAAGTCTACTAGATACTTCCAAGAGTCTAGAAGGTCTTCTACTATATCATCAGGCTTCATAGTAGAACTATCAACAAGCTGCAAGATAGTAGGAGTAGGTCTCGTGCTTGCAACATTTAGCTGTTGCAAGATGTCCTTAGTCATTGCATTGATTGCTACCCCTAAATCACTCAGGGAACTCTTTACTTGAATCTTGTGGATAACAACTACTACTACAAGATTATCTGCATCATTGTACTAGGGAATGATCACTTTTCCAAGCATGATGTTAGCAAGCTATCTCATCACATGGACCGTAGTCAAGTCTTACTTTCTTCCTAGCTTCTTGAGGCATGCTTCCTTGATCACCTTGCCATATATAGGAACATCTTTTATGGCCTAAAATAGGGATATTTGGACACATATGTGTTTCAACTGCTCCAAGATGTCAAAAGTTGTATCTTGCTTGTCTTCCTTATGCTTGGCAACTTCCAATTTTTGAGGAAATGGTGGCTCTTGTGTAATCTTCTTGGCTAGAACTGGTTCAGGATATTTAGGTATGGATGGTTGAATGAGATCATTTAGAGGCTCCTCCTCCTCTTCCATAGGTATCTCAATGATGATGGGTGTGGAAGGAGTTAGTATATTAGTTCCTGAACATAGATGGATGTTACTTATACTCATACCATATGCAAGGAATTGAGTTGGATCGATAGAGTATGTTGGTTGTTGCTATGATTTGTTATTTAGGTTGGGTGTGGGCTGAGTTGGTAACTGAGAAAGTTCAAGTGCATTGGAGCTTGAATTAGCAGGTGGAGGCATTATAAAAGACTGCTGGGGTTGAAAAGATGGTTGTATGCAACTGGTTGGCTGGTTTGGCCCAGAAAAAGATAGTGGGTCTAATGACATACCTTGTCCTAGAGCCCATGGATTCCTTTGTGCATCAAAGTGGACTTGTTCTTCCTTAGTTTTAGGTGGAATCTTGTTGTCAATGTTAGCTACCATCTTGCATGTACAATCCTTTTTTCTATAATGAGGGTAGTATTCCGCCAATGTTGCCTCTTCCTCCTCATGTTTTTCTTTGGCCTGAGGTGTACCCAACTAAGTAGCTATATTGTTTGTAACATCCCATCTGAATTCTGTCAACAAACTAGTAATCTTCGTCCTTGGAACTCCATCGGTAGATGACTTACCCACAGAAGTCTGGTAAGCTCTCTCTTCCTTTGAAGTTGTTTTGGAATAGTTCTGACATCTTTTCCTGATATCTTCCCAAGGAAATTGAGTGATATCTCCTCCCACCATTAGGCCCAAAGCATCAGTGTAACTCTCATTGATTCCTTTCAAGAAAAGTAGCTTTTTTAATTCTTCATCAAGTGTATGGTATGAATATTTCTACATGTAGAGCAAAAAACTTGAAATCTAATCTTTCAAGCTCTAATCTTACTTCTAATACATCCTAAAGACATCACCTCCTCTTATATTACTTCCCTTGCAATATTCCTTGTATTTTCCAAGGAAATTTGTCTTCATATCTTCCCAAGTCTCCACAGTGTCTCTACCTAGACTCATAAACCATCTTAGTGTAGCTTCTTTTAAAGTGGTAGGAAATAGCTCAAACCTAGGAGCATCGGTGATACAATCATAACTTTCATAGAGCATGTCAAAATTAAACAAGAAGGTATCACCCATGTTGTCTTGATGAATCCCCAAGGCAGAGGGTTGTCAATCTAGCAGAGGCTTCAGAACTAGTTAGATTAGGATATACGTCAACAAAGAGGGAAATGGTTCTTCTTCTTCTTCGCTTCTAGACGTATTTGGAAGCTCAACTAGTTGAAATGGATTAGGATCATTAAGAAGGAAGCAAGTGGTATCAACTTAGCATTAGCTAGCTCACACAAAGAATGAGAGAAATAATAGTGGATCACTACTCATCTAAGCAAGGGGTATTCTAAGAACAACTCAAGAAATGCTATAATAGAGAAACTATTAATGACTTCGAAGAACTTCCTAGCATGACACCATCCCTAACAATGGTTCCAAAAATGTTGGCCTCCTATAATGATTCAATAACTAGGCCTTCATAGCCATGATTTAGAGATTGGGCATCTAACTTGAATAGCTATCTTAATCATCATGAAGGTGCATTTAACTTGTCAACCCAGAGATGTAGACTTGAAATGGGTCAACACTGTATGTGCACTAGGGGCTCAAGTAGTCATTGCATCCTACAGCTAAGGAACACAATACTGAAAGTAATTTGCAGAAAGGAAATAAGGAAAATGTTAAACATCAACCAACAACTATACAAAGCTTAAATATAGAGCAAGAATGAAAATCTGTGTGGCAAAAAAGGACTACTCTGTCTGCTTTGGCTGTAGGAACAATTGATGCTAGATTTTGAACTAAGTACAAAACATGAAATAATAACTAAGCTAATTACTCTAAAGAAAGGATTACTCACCAAGTGGGCCCCCTTGGATGAGTATCCACTAAGACTAATAAAAACTCAAATGCTTAAATTTAGAATATCATCTCATTCATTGAAAAATATGTAAACATAGTAGCAACATGGTTGTATTGACAAGTAGAGAATGCTGAATACATCATCGATATCATGTAGCAACAACAATCAAGGACTAAGAAGAATCCCCAAAAAGAATATTCAAATCCTTATTTAAACTACTAGCTAAATAGGGCGGTCAACTCTCACTAACTGAGAGGATGCCATTTAGGGAAAGCAAGGAAAAGAGTGGCAGAGTGGTTACGTCTATAGGGAATCCAGTTAGACATGCATGCCCAAACGTGGACTCAGTACTGCAGTAATGCCCATGATTGCTCAATTCCATAAATAAAAGGTAGTTATAATTGACTATCGTGGGGAATCTGCTGCCGTCATCCTTCAATTGACTCCTTTCAATAATTCCCCTACATGACTATCTGGCAGTTTCCTTTCTCAACTTAGCATCCATAAATTATGTCCTGCATAGCAATGTCAGTATGCATAATAATTGTACATCTATAATCACCTTAAAGAACATTCATCAACCATGCACAAAATTAATATAGATAATCCACATAATATGCCAATGTCATTAAAACTTCATAGAGATAGAGTTAAACCCAATGTCAATGGTTTGAGGGAAAAATTATGCAAATATTAACACCTAACTACTAAAGTTCATGACACTACCAACAGATGGACTATAAATCCTACCCAAAATTTGACCAAAAACTAGGCTCATCAGGGGCCACCCCATAAATTGGTAAGTGTAACTATGGGTGAATTCTAAGGATTTAGATTAGATCAATAAAATCAATATAAAAGACAAAAACCCAAAGATCTATCGAGTACAAAGGAAATTAAGCAATAAAACGGTTATACCTGTAAATCGCATTTTCCATGATTACCTCCATAGCACCTTCTTGCTTGATGGATGATATTGTGCCCTCAGATTCATTGTGCGAGCAATCTGCAAATGTCTAAGACCTACAACAAGATTTGAAGGATTTATCCAATGTCTAAATGCCTATGACTATGACAATGTCTATGAAAATAATGACTTCTAATGCCAAAAGACTATAATGACTATTAAATTAAAAATGAAGTTGTCAGGATCCCGAAATTATGAGCAAAATTGTCTTTTATAGAAAACACAAATTTGAGCGGACGAATGAGATTGAATTCTAAGAAAGGCCTAGAATGAGAGGTCCAGATTAAATCTAAGAATCCCTAATTAGGGTTAGGGAAAAATCCTTAATCGAACGGTCAAAATAATATCTTAGATAATTGGATCGACGGTGGAGAATAAATGAGATAAATTAATTAGAAAATAAGGATTTTCAAAAATCAAGAAGATAAAGATTGCCTGATTTGTGAGATTCAAAAAATCAAGAAGATAAGAGTTGGACTGAAGATCAGATTTGGAAAATCAAGAATCTGCCCGATTACTTGATTTTTGGAAGATTAGTTACCAATTTGAATTAAATTAATTCAAATTATGGATTTTATGAGACAATAAATAATCTTTTTCAGATTATTTACCAAAATGGACTGACAGTTAAGATTGTGATGACATTTTAAATAATTGATTTATTTAAAATGAGAGAAATATTAAATTGGCAATAAATAATTGATTTTAATTATTTAATTTAGAAGAAAAGATTAATTAATTAAATAAATTAATCAATTTATTTAATTAAGATAGTTAGTGTCATATTAAATAAATAAAATTATTTATTTATTTAATAATCAGGAAGAAACATATGACAGAGGGGAATTAAATAAATTAAGAAATTTATTTAATTAAGGGAAGACTTAGACAATTAATGACGTATTTAATAAATAAATAAAATTTATTTATTTAATAATCATGAAGAATACAAAGACATGAATTAATTAAATAATTATGAATTATTTAATCAATAGTCGAATGTGGACCAAGGACATAATTAAGTGTCATAATTATGTTAGGACGAAAGTGGTAAAAATGAAGCTTCCAGGCCTAGGTCATTTTTAGGTGTCTACATTTTGCCCCTCTTTGTCATAATGTCGCTTGTCACATTGTGACAAAGAAAATAAGTCAAAAAATACCCTAGTGCAAAATAAGATGAGGAAGAATGACGAGGAGGGTTACGGTATGCCCCCTTGAGAGGAAAGACAGGTTCCAAGAACATTGGTGTGCTCTCGAAATTGATGAGAAGACTAGAATATGAAGAGACAAAGAAATGTTAGTGCAAAAGATATGGATGATGATATAGATGCAATGCCTATATGAGACAGGCGAGAGAAGATGACATGACTAAAGAAGATGCATGTTAGTTCCTAGACCAAATCCTTCAAAACATTGTCATAGGACTTTAATATTTATTTCTCTTAATCATCATTGGGTAGTAAAAATGACACAAATGGACAACAAACACCATGATATGACGTAGACCAAGGTGTGCAAGGTCATCCACTTGAAAACCAGTCAGTCACAGACAAGGAATGTCGTAACTCATACTAAGGGAAAAGTTGCCCCAGTCTTTTTGTCAAGACAATCCATAAACAACAGTCAAAGAAAATAAAATAGGCCAGGAGACGTCATCGCACCTCTAAATCCTTCATGGGACATCCTCGAGGTAGCTAGTAACATAACCAAAAGGACAAGACAATAAAAATATAAGACAAAATAGCCAAGATAGTCAAAGATAAGACAAGATAGACCAGAAAGATAACAACCATTTTATTTTGTTTGCCAATGTTTGTTTGCCAAAGATTGATTTCTTGCCGGTTTGACAGTTTTGACAGTTTAAGAGTTTTTCCAATTTGACGGTGTTGACAGTTTGACGGAGCCTATTGTCAGGAAGGACACATCCTAAAAAAGGAAAAATACATTTTGATGAGGTCTAACTCCAAGAAGGACACATCTTGAAGAGGACTAAAGAGTGACGAGACTGACATTGTTTTGACTAATATGTTTTGGCAAGTTGACTGATGTTGACTATATAATTGATTGGACTGTGTTGTCTAATTTTGACTAATTTTAACATTAATGTTTCAAATGACTGGCTTGTGTCTGAGTTTGACGATGTCTGAATTATTTGACTAATGTGACGATTGTGACAAATGCGATGATTTTAAATTGGACAAACCTAAAAGGACTGACCTAATGTCTCGGGGACTCATCGACTGATGGCCTTGCCTACGTAGCAAATGCGCAGAGACAACGTAGTTCGACAATGACATAGACTGACTGACATGACTGACTTTGACTCCATTTTTAAGATTTTGACATTGATTTGGATGTTTTTGTGTTTTTCTTCAGGACATTTTATGATTTTTAGGTCTTTCTTCAGGATATTTTATGATTTTCTTTATATTTTTTCAGAACATTTTATGATGTTTTTGTCTTTTTTTAGGAAATTTTATGATGTTTTTGGTCTTTTTGTCATTTTATGATTTTTTTGGATTTTGACATTTAAGAAAATCATAACAAATGCATATGACTGATGCCTACACATGAGAATCCAAGGAAAAGCATGATTCTTCCCCTAGTCAAGCTGAATACCAATTGACAGGTGATGACAACATTGTTTGACGTGGGAAGGACGCATCTCGAAACAATGTGAGGACGATGACGATAATGTGACGAAAGTATGGAGGTCTACAACTAGGCCAGGAATACAGTCAAGATAATGTGCTTGTATGGATTAGACTTGTTGCATTTGGAATGACTTGGTTAGGACTAGATGGGATGATGATTATCCTTAGACCGTTTGACAAGGGAAAGCCAAGATTGGTGACATACATGAAAGGATAAGAGGTGGCCTTGGTAAAGGATGAGAGACATGAGAGTAAGGGAATTGTCATATGATTTTCAAGGACTATGTCGTATAAGGACAATAAGACTATGATGGTCAATAACATGATGTTTCGTGAATCGTGTATGACTGAAGGATAGACATGTCAAGAGTTTTCCCAAAGCATGATTTATGTGTGCCAATTTTATGTCAAGACCGAGGTAAGTGGGAATGATATGGATTAAATAGTCTAATGTCAAGAGGAAGGCCTAGGATATGAGACGACTTGCCCCCAAGTGTAAGAGTCCACATAGACGATTTATTTTACACATGATGCCTGTTTGCCAGGTTTTCATCATGGTACTTATCCAGGACGCCTGTTTGCCAGGTTTTCACCATTGGATGAAATTTTTCTCTTTACTATTTTCTTTACTTTTTTTATTTTTTTGGTGTCACCAAGATGCCTGTTTGCCAGGTTTTCATCAGGGTGACGATTTTTTTTATTTTTTTTGTGTTTTTGATATTGCGGATAGCTTGGATGCTTTAGATGACCACTAACTATTCTAAATCCACTGACGGTGCTGATGTAGAGACTGGTGCCATGATATGCCAATAATGACCTTGCTAAAGGAGTTGTCTTGTCAGGATCGTAGCACTTGTATACAACTGATCAATTTCATTGTGATCCTTTCTGATACTAGAGTTGGCCTTATCAAAATACGCACATCACAATAGAGTGCCATGAGAGTCCTTGTGGTAAAGAGTTGCTGCCAATATGTGACGGATTTGTGACGTGGGATTTTTGGACTTTGGACAAGATGTAGGGTTATGACAAATGATGGTAGACGTGGAAAGATTGTTTGGACATTTGGATGAATGACTTTTTATTTTCCAAACTTGGGATGGTGGATGATAAGTTTTGGAGGGATGGTGTTTGGAACCAACACTTTTATATGCCTTGATTGATGACCATTTTGAAGGAGGTGGACATGTGTTATATGTGGGAGTCCTCTTGTCTTGTGGCTCCACATTGTGATTGAATTTTGTACTTGACTTGGTGTCTTTGTTTGATCCATCTTTCTTTGGGATCCATTTTAATTTCATTTGTCCACTTGTCCTTTTGTTTAATTCAATAGTCTTTGACATTTGATTTGGATCTTTTGACTTGTAAGACTTTTGTTTTTGTTGGTCCCAAAGGGGAGGTTGATTCATGATAAAATGACGGTTCATGGTGTGGGTGGAGGGGGTGTTGGCAGCAATCTTATAACAAGGATTTCTCATGGACTCCATTTTGACATTTGTATCTAAAAAAGTTTCCCTCAGTATCGAGGAGGTACCACTGGCATCGTTTGATTTGTTGTCTGAGGAATAACCAAGACCATGATGTCTGTAATTTTCCTGAAGCTGTATTGGTTCTAGAATGCCTTGCTCGTGTATGCCTAGTCCTTTGCCTTGATATTGCATGCTTTGACAAATTTTGTTGGCGATGGGGTATTTATTGTTTTGAAAGCAAGATGCTAACCCATCATTAGAGTTGTGGATACTGTCACTTGTAATATTTTTGTCTGCAAGAAAGCCTGCTCTGACAAAGATAGATGACCCTAGTTGATAAAGTGTCTTAGCTTCATTATCATGTTGGACATATTCCTGACTGATATCTTTGGTCTGATCGTGTGACATGTCAAGTTCAGATGATTCTGTTGGTACTTCCAAGTCAATGTCGAAGCCATCATTATGTTTAGTGTCATAGAGTCCAATGATTTTAGCTATAGCTTGATCATATGCAAGCATGTCCCTAGTGGAAGATTCTTGTTATGGAGGAATATCATCTATGTGTCCCATGAAGGCAAGTGTCTCATCGTGGGAAGTGTCAATAGTCGAGGCCTTTATAGGGTCAGCAAGTGTTTGATCATGAATGGCATAAAGGTCAAGGAGTGGATCATTTTGGATTTCTTTGTCCATGGTAGGGTCTTGGTCCAAGATGGGGTTGTCATGGATTTGGATTTCTTGGTCAATGGTAGGGTCTTGGTCAAAGATGGGGTTGTCGAAAATAGGGTCATGGGATGGACTACCTTGTTCTTGACATGAGGGTGACGTTATAATGTCATGCTTTGGGCTTTCATTTTGACATGTACCCTCAAGTTTATTAAATGGGATTTGATGTTGGACTAAGATAGAATTTTCATGACTAGATGTGGCTTGTGAAGGGGTGACTTGAAAAGGATTAATGACTAAAGGACTAGGATAGGACGTGGGAACTTGGATTGGACTGGTATATGAAGGACTAGGATAGGACATGTGGACTTGGACTGGACTAGCATGTGAGGGACAAGGATAGGACATGGAGTCTTGGACTGGATTAACTGTTGAAGGACAAGGATATGACATGGAGACTTCGACTGGATTGGTGTAAGGTTGATTGAAATAGGACATGGAGACTTGGACAGGATCGATATGGTATGATGTGGGGATGTGACATGAGTTGGTAGACGGTTGATAAGGCATGTAGACTTGGACGGGATTGATAGGTGAAGGGTCAGAATATGACATGGAGGTTTGGAGTGGACTAGTGGACAAGTGGCTTCCCTTGTCAAGGTTAGGATAAGGGTGATAAGTGGACGTTTGTTGTGAATTACTGGTAGGATTTATGTCAAGCAACTGTTGATGGTGAGGGTAGACGGATGGAGGTGGCAAAGTATTTATATCAAAGCCTTGTGGTAACTTAGCCCCTTCGTCCAAAAGCATGGCTAGATACCTTTGAGGGTCACATAAGATTGATTTTTTTACAAAGGAGACTATATCAGGATTTTGCACTGCAGCTTCTAAGTCTTTGACATATACTCGTCCATTTTGGTCTCTTTGTATGAATGGTTCAAAAGGATTTCGTGATGAAGATGGCATGTTCATGGAAGATTGAATGTTCATGTTGTGAAATGGGTCAGAAAAGGTCCAATGTTTGTTCATGTCATAAGTGTTATTGTCAATGTTGGGATTGGAATCTTGTTCAAAGTTTTCCATTTGTCGTTGTTGTCTTTGAAGCCTAGTCTCAACTGTAAAAGGGATTTGTTCAAATGAGGATGATGAGAATGACAAGTAAATGCAAGGATGACACTAGCCTATGTTTTTTGGATTTTTTGGATAAAGGATGACAATGCAAGACTATGTTTTTGGATTTTTGACAATAAGGGATGCAATATGACAATGTTGTCTAAAGAAAATGACTAATGCCAAAAGACAATGAAGACTAAGATGACAAGTTATGTCACTATTTTTTTTTTGTATTTTTGGAATAAAGGATGACAATGCAAGATGATGATGACGTTTTCCTAAGGAAATGATTAATGCAAGATGACAAGGTTGTCAAGGCCAATATGAGGACTAAGATGATGATGTTTGACTAAGGACTTAATGTTATAAATGCCATGTCTAGGTTCAAAATGATGACTAAGATGAACAATGCAAAGTCTAAGTTCAAAATGGGGACTGAGATTGTTTCTTGTTGTTTTGCTAAAAAAATTGAGTTGTCTAAGGTCGATTGTTTGTGTCTAGATTTGTGAATGCTGTGTATAATGTTTGAAAATCTAGAAAACACTTGACAAGCACAATGTTTTGGTGTAAGCAAGCACACATGAGACAAGTACAATCCTAAAAGGATAATAGGCCAAGGGTTTGTATACTTGATATAGCCCACCGATATACCCCGGATTGGTGATAAACACCTTTCCTTTTCGAGAGTGGATAGCTTAGAATTTTGGTGGCATTGGCTCCCCTCCACTGCTCATTAACATCATTCGAGCACACCAAATTCGGATTCTTTGGGTAATGACATCCCAAGAATTGCTATCTCTACTCAAGGGGATCAGTAGTGAGTGTCTTCGGGCATGATACTGTACCCTACACTATATCAAGCAACGACTAATAGAATGGTTGGACACTAAGACAAGAGGTGTTTAATACGGGCATTCCATTCATGGGGCATGATCCATGCGGCGAGAGTCCCCTTTGGATCCATCTCGTGGAACCACACTCGTGATTCTTGGGCTTTCCCCAAGAACCCATTTTTATATACCGGCTGGAAATCCCTCAGTGTCAGGGTGCTACCGGTCTGAGTCGTCCTGGGGTGAGTACTTTTTCCCACCAGAACAGGCCCAAGTTCTAGAGTCAGTAACCATTTCTCTTACACCCAGGATCGCACGAATGTGCAAGGGGAGAGGATACTCCGATATACCAAATTGTGAAGGGTAAAATAAAATAAAAATGGGTCTGGTTTTCTGATCACCGAGTTTTCACAAGGTGAGAGCATACGTGCCTACCATTTTGCAAACACATTCAAACATGATCAAACAGATGTTCATTTTAATTGCACCAAAGGAAATGTTCCTAAATTAAAAAAATGCAAACATGTGGTTTAAGAGATAAATCTTTGACAAACGTAGCTGCAAAACCACATGTCAGTAGTTTGAATAAATGTTTTTGACCCATGAAAAACTCCAATGCCACATGCTGCCAACAAAGATTAGTAATAAAAAATAAAAAATAAAAAATTAAATGAAAACAGCAAACTTAAAATAGTGATAACTTCCTCCAAACTTAACAAAATTTTAAGTGGTAGATATCCATGGAAAGATAAAAATCAAACCTTCAAAACCCAGAAAGAAATTTCCACGATTCTACACAAAAAAAAAGTTATATGCAAAAGAAAATGCGGGTTTTAAAAATGAAATTAAAAAAAAAACAATCACTAAAATAGCCATAACTTTCTCAAATCTTAACAAAATTTGAAACCATTTGAAGTTATGGAAAACTGAGACCGAGATCTACAAAACCCAGAAAATGTTTTAAAAAATTTTATTCGCCCATTTTTCTGTGCTCAAATGAAGGTGACGGGATTTCGTATGACTTTTTGGCTATAACCTACAAAACAGTGAAAACAAACAAGAACACACACAAATTTCTCTACAAAATGTCGGCTTCACCAATGTAATTGTGGGTAAATTCTAAGGATTTAGATTAGATCAATAAAATCAATATAAAAGACAAAAACCCAAAGATCTATCGAGTACAAAGGAAATTAAGCAATAAAACGGTTATACCTGTAAATTGCATTTTCCATGATTACCTCCATAGCACCTTCTTGCTTGCTGGATGATATTGTGCCCTCAGATTCGTTGTGCGAGCAATCTGCAAATGTCTAAGACCTACAACAAGCTTTGAAGGATTTATCCAATGTCTAAATGCCTATGACTATGACAATGTCTATGAAAATAATGACTTCTAATGCCAAAATACTATAATGACTATTAAATTAAAAATGAAGTTGTCAGGATCCCGAAATTATGAGCAAAATTGTCTTTTATAGAAAACACAATTTTGAGCGGACGAATGGGATTGAATTCTAAGAAAGGCCTAGAATGAGAGGTCCAGATTAAATCTAAGAATCCCTAATCAGGGTTAGGGCAAAATCCTTAATCGAACGGTCAAAATAATATCTTAGATAATCGGATCGACGGTGGAGAATAAATGAGATAAATTAATTAGAAAATAAGGATTTTCAAAAATCAAGAAAATAAAGATTGCCTGATTTGTGAGATTCAAAAAATCAAGAAGATAAGAGTTGGACTGAAGATCAGATTTGGAAAATCAAGAATCTGCCCGATTACTTGATTTTTGGCAGATTAGTTACCAATTTGAATTAAATTAATTCAAATTATGGATTTTATGAGACAATAAATAATCTTTTTCAGATTATTTACCAAAATGGACTGACAGTTAAGATTGTGATGACATTTTAAATAATTGATTTATTTAAAATGAGAGAAATATTAAATTGGCAATAAAATAATTGATTTTAATTATTTAATTTAGAAGAAAAGATTAATTAATTAAATAAATTAATCAATTTATTTAATTAAGACAATTAGTGTCATATTAAATAAATAAATGAAACTTATTTATTTAATAATGAGGAAGAAAAATATGACAGAGGGGAATTAAATAAATTAAGAAATTTATTTAAGGGAAGACTTAGACAATTAATGACGTATTTAATAAATAAATAAAATTTATTTATTTAATAATCATGAAGAATACAAAGACATGAATTAATTAAATAATTATGAATTATTTAATCAATAGTCGAATGTGGACCAAGGACATAATTAAGTGTCATAATTATGCTAGGATGAAAGTGGTAAAAATGAAGCTTGCAGGCCTAGGTCATTTTTAGGTGTCTACAATAAGGTACCTTGGACTACATTTTTCCATAGAGCCTAATATAAAAGAGATGTGAAATTGGATTAAAGAGAAGATTAAGAAGAAAATTGATAAATGGAATAGACCATTCTTGTCGCTGGCTAGCGAAACAAAAATTTATCAAAAAATACTTTCTTCCTACACTATCTACTTTACTTCAGTTTGGTTTTTCAAATATTACCAAATTAATGAAGTTTGGAAGAAGATAAGGAAATTTTTGTGTTTAGATGGGAAAGGGAAAAGGAAAAGAAACTCTGTCAAATGGGATTTGTTTTGCATCACAAAAGAAAGAGGTGGATTAGGCCTCAAAGATCTAAGGCTGCAAGGAATTGATTTGGCCTCTAAGTGGATCTTAAGATCTTTGGAAGGAGATGAACCTTGAAAGGTCCTCATTAGACAAAATATGATGATTTATATACCTAAAAATGGTAAGGCATGGAAGCCCCTCCCCTTATGTGATATCCTTAGTTATGATCATCCTATTTCACCTGCAAGATCCAAGGTGTTCATAACTATCTAGAGAGCATGGGAATTAGTCAAAGGGAATATCTCTAATTACCACTTCATCAAAGATGGGAATAAAACCATAATGGGACATAGATCCATTTGGTGGAATTTGAAACACAAAAATAAAGCACTGGCTTTACTACAAGGTTGTTCTACAAATTCTAGGGACCAAAAGGTGATCAAGTATCTCAATGATATTATCAGAGATGGTTACCTTAAAGATTAGGATGAGTTAAGAGTGAAATTCAATCTCCCTACAAGCAATTGGTGTACCTATACAATAATTAGAGAAGCTTGTAGGGAGGTTCAATTCCTAGTATAAGACTCTACTGATAGTCAGGAATACCTTGTTTACAAATGGAGGAATGATAAGGCCCTATAGAGTGTTAATGCCAAAACAATCTACTCTACACTAACTAAAAAAATTGATTTATCAGAACATGTTAATAAGATACGGGGCCTTAACCTAAGCAAGGAACAATGGCACATGATCTTTGAAATGAACTAGAAACAAAAACTGGAGCCTAAGAAGGCTAGCTTCAGATGGCTACTGCTATTACAAAGACTCCCTTATAAAATTGCTCATAATGATATTGACTTGTGCAATCTTTGTAGAGTTCTTGAGACTATTAATCACATCTTCTTTGATTGTATTATTTCTAAAAAAATGTGGAGAATTTTCTATAATGAAATAAATATATGGGGTGATAATAATAGACCATACCTTACAATTTTTTTGTAAATGTTTGCAATAAAATGAACAAACAATGTCATCTTCTTTGGGTGTGCATATCTGCTAAAATTTTATGGTCCATTTGGAAGTACCAAAATAATAAAAAATTGAGGGGGGAAGGGGATTTCTTATTGAGTCTTTTAAAAGACTCACACTACACAACATTGCTTTGCAGGTTTACTTCACAATTGCTCTATCCAAGGAGAAATTCTAGAGATTATTGGAAAATAGGAATGCAAACATTGACATCATGGATGTCAAATATGGTCACATGTGGGAGGAAGGACATCCTACCTTGGAGATCTTCCTAAATGTACTTGAAGCAATAGAAAATGAACTTAATAAGAAGGATACAACCATAGAAGAAGTATCTGCGAAAGAGGAGGAGGCAACAATTGCTCTTGTTACCAAGAAGTATGCTTCACCAAGGCGTGGTACCAAAGGCTAGTGACTCATTGATACCACAAAATCATTTTTTGAATATCTAACCAATATATGAAACTATATAAGGTACAATCAAGAACTATATATAAATGCAAAATATATAAGGCACATTTCAAGGGTAAACTTTGATATTGTTTACAAAGTTTTGTATATGAAATGCTCTACTATAATGTATATGGAATACATGTATATAGAAGATATTTTGTAAATGTAGGTGATGTAATAGGGAGGGGATAACATCTGATATTTTGTAATGGGATGGAATTAGCCTATTTTAAGCTAAGACAGTGCTCATGAAGTAAATAGATTCTATAATTCTAATAATTCTACTATATCTAATATAAAAAAAACTAGCTTGTTGCAACTCACCAAACCCTTTAATGGCCTCCCTTAGAGGATTGAAGTCTAACACATCACTCCAAAGATTAGATATTTCATGAAATGGCTTGATTGGATGATTTATTTGACACTTGATTTGATGCTTGAATGCTTGTAACCTACATCATAATGTTAGCTCCAAAAATATGCATGATTGTAAATAAATTTGACATGATGATGTTGATCTTGATTATTGCAATAATAGATTTTCAATCTATTCTTGAATGCTCTTGGCAATAATCTTTGCTCTTGTGAAAGTTTCCTCTTAATTATTAGATTTCTTCTTAGGATTTGAATTGATATAAAGACCTTGTATTTATAGGTAATTTTCTAATTTCCCAAAGATTAAACATCAAAGGACAATAATTGAAATTTGAATTTCAATCATGAAAATATTTCCAAAATCTTATTAAAAAATGGGGCCATAAGTCTAAGGAGGACCCATTCACACTTGGGTGAATGGGTTCCAGGCCATAAACCTAGGACACATTTTCCAAGATGTGTAATTTGATGTTTGTAATTGTTTAATATAGGACCCCCTTTTGGAAAATGAGATTAATTAAGTTTTTAAATGCATAATTGGGTCAGTTAGAGGCTTAATTAAGTCCAACTAATTAAGGGGAGGAAAACAAAGGGAGAAAATGTAAAGGATTACATTTTCCATCACTACAGTTGTGGCTACTATATCATCCCATAAATCCTAAGGGACTAGAGTCGACCCCTCTAACTTAGTGATAGTTGTATCTATAGTAATCATAGGATCCTAGTCTACTATCTCTCTCCATGTTTGTGTAGATGTTGTCTCTCTAATCAACACACCTTGTCTCTACTCAAACTACCACTGCACCTACTCTAGCATGCATCTCTCAATAATATCTATAATCCTCACAATTTGATATCTAGATTGCCTATAATAGGGGAGATACTTCCCATCCTCCTCCCATGCCTTGTGATCTCTCCATGGTTGAAAAATAAGGCTATCCAAGTCATCGATCTTCTGTCGCCAATACCACATGTCTCCTAGCCACCTATAAGTCACCATCATTACATACATATACACATAGGACAATCCAATTGTTGTGCCTTCACACTCACGCTCCATTTTGTCTTGAAAAAATGGGGAATCCCCTCTTTTTGTTTTATGTGTCATTATTTTCTTCTTGTCCTTTCCTGATTTTCCTTTCTCCTTTCTTTCCTTTGTTTTCTTTCTTCTTTTTGTCATTTTGAGGTTCGAGATATCGAGATTCTAAGGAAGTGAATAATTACCTTGTCGAGCTCGATCCCCAACACCTCCTTCGGTGTTCATCATTCACTCATTTTTTCTTCCATCAGACTTCATGGGTCCGTTTGTTTTCTTTTCACGTGCACGACCCTTGGTTGTTGATAGAAATTCCTTGATCCTCGTGCATGTCACCTCAAGTCCTCATAATTTAATATAATGATAGAGCTATTGAGTACACCATTAAATACATTAAATTTCATTAATGGGGGGCATTGGATGGAGGATATTATCCTTGCTTTTGATATCACTTTTACATTTACCTCTTTCCTTCATGTTCTTTTGTGAGCTATACAAACTTATTGGGGCTTCCTCTTGTTTTTTTGACCACCATTTCTATTGCTTGGTTGTCCTCTCAGGTTTGGAGCAGGTTGTGAGTTTGTTCTTGCTTTTGGGTGTCAATTGTGCATGGTTTTTGTTCATGTGCATGGGTGCTTTATTGTGTTTTTCTTGCATGTTGTTCATTGTTGTTGTTCATGGTTTGTCCTCCACTTTTTTCTTGATCACCATCATTTCTAGGTTAGTTTTGATTTTCCCTTACTCACAATATGGTTTGAAATCATTGATTTTACTTGGTGCGTTTGTGGGATTTTTTCTCTTTTGGGTGTTTTATTGATTTTGGCTTGGGCATTATTTTGTTGGTTTCACCATTTTTGTTTCTACCTTTCTTTCTTTCCTTTTTGGTTTTCTTTCCCTTTTAGATCAATTTTTCTTCTGGCATGTCGATTGAGAGTGCTTTATGATGTCATCATCAAGCATTAGGCCTCATGCTTCTTGAGGTTCACTTTATTTTTCCTTAATTCTTTGACATTTAAAACATATGTCAAAATTTGGGCACCGAGAGTTCAATGTAGACCCATTAAACTAAAGAATCAACATGAAGTATAATGAAACTATGACCCCCAACCCTCAATCCTTTCTCTAGGATAGAAAGTCTAGGTCCTAAATAAAAATGATAAATGAAAGGACTAAAAATTGAACTTCAACTTCTAAAATGTCAATCTTAAGACATCAAAATATTTAAATACTTTTAGGTTTCAGCCATTAGTGTTACTACTTACCATCTTTCTGATAGAGGTGAAAGTGTAAGAGGTACCCCTGATCTCTGATCTTGGACCATCTACATAAACACTTAGTGAAAGTATATTTTTAAGAGCCCATTTTAGACTTCAAATTTTAAGCGTATCCTTTACAAAATTCCTTATTGAGGTAGGAAGTATCATGAAACCCCAATACTTGATGTTTGAAACCTTATAACAAATCAATTCTATCTAAATGATAATTTGGATAAAAATTCCTTGATAAATCCTTCCAAGAAGTTCAAATCAAGTCAAAATAATGTCCATCAGGTTTTGGGTTGTAGAGATTTAACTTAATAAATACCAAATCTTTATAGCAACTTTTAAGAAGTACCTCTAACCACCAACTCTCGAAACATATTTTGGACTTCGTGAATCAAAAATACAACTTAAGGAAATAATATTGTTAAAGCACAAGAAGTAAATGGGATACTTGATCCTAAACCTCCAAAACATTGAACTATAAGTTAAGCTAAATATATAAGTCATTTCAAACATAGGGTAAAAGGGATCCCCAATCCCTAATACTCAATTAAATAGAAGTATAACATAGGTGGCTCATGTTGCAAGTAAAGGGTATAAAGGATCTTTGATCCTCGATGCTCGAAGAACCAAACAAAGTAAAATTGAACTCTTCAATGCAAACATTAGTGGTATGATGTAAGGGATAAGCTAGAAGGATGATCCCCAAACTTTTTAATAAACTATAAAATTCTTCAAAACAAGTTATGATTTTGAAATAAGAGATAGATGTTGACTGACATGGCTTTTTTTACACGGTTGCTCTCTTCTGGTGTACATAAACATTAACATATGGTGTTTGTGCATGTAGGAGATATGCCACCAAAGGATTCAGAAAAGATGAGGTACCAATATAAAGGATATCACCCACCGTCGAATATGTTCACCCTATATGTCAAGATTGGAGACACTGACCTAGGCCATGTGAACATGGATGAATTCAAGCACATAATCAGTGATGATGAAATGAGGAATTCAATGGGTAGAGACATAATGAATTCAAGATTGGTAGAAGTATCTAGGTATTTCCAGTAAAAGTTCAATTTCCTAAGTTATCTCTCACTTGTTCCCAACACTTCAACCATAAAACTAGAAAGGTGGTGGGAGCATCTAGAGAAGTTGTTTTGGATGTAATTGCAAAAATGATTGAGAATATTTTTAGAATTCTAGTCAATCAAAACTATGAGGTAGTGTACATGAGGAATGTCATCAAAAATTTTGATGACCATATAGCAAAGAACTTGAATTACATAAACAATAGTTTGCTACTCCATCCTAGAAAGGTAGCTACCAAACTGGCTAGGATTCAACATAAAATGGAATTTAAGGAAGATTTCAAAGATCTAATTGTATTATTGAGTAAGGTTTTTTAGTATCAACATGCTTAGATTTCTACCCTTGGATGGTAAAGTTCATCAAAACCATAAATACTACTAACAAGAAGAATATTGATTGGGCTACTCATATAAGTGATACCATTCATGAGAAATTGAGAAATTTCCTCATAACCTCCAAGTTTTACATGAAATTCCTACTTGGTCTATCTACTATCTTCACAAGATTCCTTCCCAAGACTTACTAGAGTTGGTTCTTTTGAGCTTGGAGAAGTGACAATCTATCAACACTATCCCCAATTGGAGATGGAGGAAAGTTACCATAATTTATGTGTTAATGATGATTTCATCTATTCAATGATTAGAGGGTTGGAGTGGGATTTATCCAAGAGAATTTTAAATTAGGCTATGGAAATAATAAAAGCCATTGGAAACTAGTATATCCAGTATAAAAAAAATTCCTTTATTAGGGTGGTAGGATTTCATTAGATTCCTTACAAAATACCCAAGCACCCTTCAAATAAAATTATTTCATTGGGAACATGTAGGAAAATAACTGAAGTACACCATCTCATTGTAGGGAAACTCAAACCTAGATATAGGTATCCTATTAAAATAGGGGTGTACTCCTTTTCTAACATTCAAAATGAAAAAGGTGTAGATGTGGAAATGGAAAAATATAATCTTGCACTATAAAATGATGCTAGGAGTAGGTTTGATCCTATTCAAATAAATTTCATCCATGAGGCAAAGATTAAGAATCACTGGGGTAATTGCAAGGAAGAGTTGAGGTCATAATGAAGGATTACTATTGGTGGACCATGCATTTTATAAATCATTGTATAGACGCTTTGGTTTCTAAGGATCAAAAAGATGATGGAAAGGTCCTTGAACCTATCTATTAGGGTCAAAAAGTTTATAATCAACCAATTTTTAATATGGAATGCTTGGTTCAAGAAAATGATAATATCAAGACCCGAGCACAAGAGGTAACCCCTCATTCTCTTTGATGGTTGAAGAGGCCCTTCCCCATGATGATATTGTGAACACCTACCAAGAAGGCTAAGAAGAAGAAGAAAGGGGAAGGCTCATTAGCTATAGCTACCGAGGAAGAACCATCATCTGCCATAGTTACCAAGGAGGGACCTTTAATGACTACTACCCCAACTAAGGAAAAGAAAAGGGGTGAAACTAAAAATGTAGTAGGAAGGAAGAGAAAAGATAGAGATCCCATCAACATAGCATCAAGTGAAGAAATTGATGGAAGTACTTTGGTTTGAAAGAAAAGGATCAATGAAGCTATCGAAGCAAGGGATGCTCAAAGGAAAGTTGAGAAAACCTATTCTTCCACCCTTCCCCATGAATCCACATTGTCATCTCCACCTCCATCTCCAACTCCTCCACCCCAATCTCAACCACCTCCTCCTCCTCCTCCTCCAGAAGATGAACCACCTTGTGAGGAAGAAATTCCTATTGATACAATGTTTGAGGAAGGAGAGATTAAAAAGAACCTATAAGAGAAGAGCAAGCACAAAAGGAGGTTCATATAGAGGAGCTAGCTCACATAGAGGAGGTGCAAACTAAGAATATTCAAATGGAAGTGTACACTAAGGAGATTCTAGTTGAGGAAGCCATATTGGAGAGGTCAATATGGAAGAAAAATCAGTTCAATAAAATGTGTCAAAACAACCTCATGAAGAGGAAGTAAACCAAAAAAAGAATTACATGAGGAAAAACCTCATAAGGAAGAGGAAGTGCATGAAGAAAAGGCTCGAGAAGAGGAGGAAGTTGCACAAGAATCTAGACAGTGGGATTCCAAATGAGAAGATGATGTTGAAGACTCCCATAATACAAAGGTCATCACTTTTCCTTGAAGAGAATCATCCACAACAATATCAATATGATTAAACCATATAATTCAAAGAGACAACAGACCTATGTAGAAATATTAGAGAAAAGTCTAAGTGTATTATTAGAGGCTTTCTAATCTCCAATCAAAATGAAGAAAATAGCATGAAAAATATGTTGGAACACAATGATCTACTAAGAAAGGGTTGAATTGGTAGATACCAAAATCTACCCTTTAAAACTTTATGCATATTACTTTCTTAGCTAAAAATAATTTGTGCATACTTTTTTTTTCTCAAAATCTTAATGTGTAGATTGAAAACTAAAGATGCAAACATAAACATGCAAATAGAAAATCAACACAAATACCCACAACACTAGATATACATGGAAAACCAAAGATGGGAAAAACCATGGTGACAAAGGTTGCTTGAGTCTACTGCTAAAATCCAGCGTCACATATGAAATCTCTATTACAATGTTTTAGGGCTACAATCCAAGGAAGAATCAACAAACTAATTTAGGAGTTACAACTCCAAGCAGACTACAATCCCCTAAATTGAGCTACAACCCAATCCAACGAGGCTACAACCTCTATGATAACAATTTAAAATATGCATAGACTTGGTTCTTCCTAACCTATAATGCATCATTACATTCAGTGATTTTTTCACTTACTCCAACTTAAACTCTGCTCCTAAAGTTGCACTCTCAGCAACACACCCCTACTCTGCACTCTCCTTTGCACATACATCTACACTCACCTAAATGCCATTCTAGATGATAATATGTGTCATGTCTAGGTTACACATTTATGTGCATTCACTATCTACACTCGTAACTCTCCCTACTCGCTTCTTGTAGAGACAACAATTTCAACAATACCTGATTTTCTTCTTTTGTGCTTGAATCCACTGACCTGTAATAACTACCTCGAGATTCTCTCTACTATCCATATCATCTCCAACTTACTATTAGGGTTTCCTTTTCTTGAAAACTTCACTGGCAAGCTACCTTTACCTCTAGCCACACACACCACTGTCCAACTCATAATTAAGATATCTTGATAGAGTATACCAGATATTGCCATATCTTGCATCAAGCCAGCCCAAATTTAATTTTGTTATAGATAATTTTCCTTTATTCATTCTCTATCAAACCTTAGATTGGATATGCATTCAAAGTATTCTCTTTACTATTTGATCTGATTTTGATCTTGATCACTTGTTAGGGTTTTTCACAAACCTTCATTACACAACCTCTGCATTGAACCTCACACAATTTAATCTAGATACATAGTATTTTCTAAGAATAGAAACCCATGAAACCCTAGAATTAGATATGTATTAAACGAGTTCTCCTGTTCATTCAATATGATCCGATCTTGATCACTTCTATAGTCTCTTCTACCACCTTGTGCATCAAATCTCATTACAATTGTTGTTGAAATAGAGAGAATTTAATTCTCATTTCCATGTTGGTTACCATTCAAAACCCTTATTCACACTGTCATAGCCATTTCAAATTTATATCTTTGAATTCTGGTCATCAATCTACTATCTTTGTACCATGATCCTGTGCTTTCCATTCACTGCCACAATTTTAAAACATAACCATCCAATAAATAGTTGTTTAAATCTCTTTTGTTGATCACATGACCATTGTGATCACATAATGCATCATAATAACCTTAAATTATGACTATTAGATCAACCTTCTTTAAATATTTCAATCTTGACTGATGGATCTTCTACCTTTTGATCTCCACCATTGATCACATTTATATACCATTCGCCATAAGTGGGGTCCACCAAGACATACATCCAAAATCTACTCATCCTGCGAGCTTGAAAATGGGCCCACACAAACCTTGTAGGGTCTACAGGTTGTTTCCTTTTATCATCCAGATCATCGCCACACAACTCACAACAATGATGTGAGTTGATATATTGAGCAATCTCTCTTTGCCACCTAGAGGCCTACATCATCATCCACCATTAGTCTATTCTTCTTTCTCTGTTGGGTCCCACCATCTTCATTGATGGTTAGTATTCATCCATCGTGGATTAATCTCCACCACTTTTTTCTAACCCCATAGGACTTAGTTGAGATCCTCCAAAAGCTCATTGGAATTGACAAGCACCATCAAATCTTCTTGATTGCAACCATTAATTATACACCATTACTCATGTCCTTGATGCAATCATTCATTTCCACTTGTCATTGTGACATTACATTCCACTAACTACATCTACTACCTTTGTAGGTTCCACCATGCATGTTGTGAGAACAATTTATCTTCTACATTTGATCATCATTGTTCCCTATTGACCCCATGGGACTTAATTAGGACCCACCACAAACTCAGAAGTGCTTGTAGGCACCATTATATCTTGAAGCCTTAACCATCACCATAGATCTCACAAAGACAAATATTTTCTCAATACTTAAGAAAGACTCACCAAATATTTGCTCGGCTTGTAAATGCAAGGTGAAGGGCCCAGTTCCCCAAATGACATCAAATGCTTAAATCACAACTTAAGCTACATGCAACCTGCTACAACTAGTCAATGACTAATTAGAAGAATTTTCTATTCCCATGACCCTTTGATCTACTGCTTGCTTAACTATGCAAGGTCCACACTTCACTTTTCTTTGTTGAGTGGTAATTTAGACATGTTCGTGAAAACACCACTAGCCTTAAAGCGTGATCTTCATAAGTTCATCAAACTAGAAAAAACATAGCCAATGTTGTAGGGTGGGGAGTTAGTGAAACATAGAAAAACACCGCCTAAGTTCAACCATGTGCCAAAAACACCACCAAAGCGGTAAGTTAGAGAAATTTAGAAAAATTCCACCCAAGATATGACTTAGCCAAAATTTTCTTTTCTTCTGGTGCTCAACGGACATGTAGACACCACTAACCTAGGAAATGGGGTTGGTCACTTCACAAAAATCAATGACATAAGTTATAACTTATGTGACCTGTTACCTAGTGTTGATAGTGAATGCTGAAATGGAAGAACATATTGGTTGCAATGACTAAAAATGCATTGGGGTTTATCTGTAAACCCTAGAATCACCTGAGAGAAAAAATAATTCACTCTTGGATGCATCCTTCAATTTCTAGACCTACAAAGCACATCACTGGAATTCTCTCAAAAGACCCATCATGAATCTACCACCAAATTTTCCATCAGATCCACTGCTCTCCATCCATCCCCTGTCATCATGCCAACAAACTCATTTGCTTGATTTGCACTTTTGACATCAATGACAACATTATATGCTTTTGCATAGGATCAACACGCTTCTCCTCTGATCCCCTTTTGACATCAATGACAACTATAAGACAAAAAAATATCCACCATTTCAATTGATGAACAAGCCCATAGAAAAATGGAAATAATTGTGCCATTAGTGGATAAGTTAGAATTAGAGATGACTGGAGAGGATTACCAGATTAGGCAGGTTGATCTAGGTGTCCAAACAAGAGAGGGAGAGCAACAATATCTCCAAATGTTCGTATCTACAATTTTGAAAAGGATATAGAAGTATGGGAATACTAAAGAAGAGTTGAAAGCTCAAGTGGAACAACTCATGGTATGCATAAATAATCTTATTGCACCTATTGATGTTGTGGATCTTGTGTCTACATTGCAAGATGCATTAAAAGGAGAGGTTATGAATTTTGACCTAGATGGCTGGATTCCCATGATAATACAATGGAAAAAATATTTTTTGGATTTAGCAAACCTATCACTCAAAGATCTAATAGAGTCTTATCACTCCATTAGTGATGAAGACAACACTACTCATCAAATTGAGTTGAGCATTGATGAATAATTATTGGTTTGGGAGGATTTCATCCCAATTATTCATCAATAAAATGAAACAAAGATAGAGGAACTCTTAAAATCTTCTATAATTGAAAAGAAGAGTAGGACCAACTCCCGCTATGCATGAGGGAAGAAGATTTCCAGGTGAAAATATCGAAAAGTGCAAAAAAAAGTTAAACAATGATAGAGACCAGGGCAAGCAAGCAATGCATATCATTTGTCAAGTAGTTAAAGACTTGGGATGCACATTTTAGGATACTCATATCTTAGTAAGAGAGCATAATAATATGGTTGAAGAGTTACAAAGCCAAATGCAAGTACAGGTTACACAAGAGGGAATTGATAAGATGGTAAATAGAAAGGTTAAGCTTCAGTATTTTTAGGAATAATTGGTGTGATACAGGTGAAATCTCCTAGTCTAAAATGCAAAATGAAAGGAAATGCAAGCAAGGGAAAACACAAACAACACCTCGAGATAAGCCTAGTTGAACTCAAACAAAAGAAAGAGAAAATAATGATTATAACTTTGTTCAAGTTGATCTTCTTGGTTGGCCCTTTATTGTTGATAAGATGTGTGCTCCTTGATGGAAAACAATCTAAAATGGATGCAAAATGATCTAGATGTGATGAGGAATGCAATGAGCTACTTGGTTATTTTGATGGATAAGTGCAAATGTAAGTGATGAGAGCTTGGAACATGCAACAATGGAGGTTTTTGAGTGAAAGAATGAAAGTATTATTGAGATATTGAGCTTGAATGTGATTGTGTTATGAGAGAATGAAGCCAAAAATCCTCTATTTTAGAGGAAAGGCCTCTAGGGATTTGAACAGTTAGGATTTTTCCAACATGGGAAAGATGAAGGGCTATGGTGAGTTGAGGACTCACAATCCCTCACATCTTTCCATGTCGAGGATGAGATTTCAAGAGGAAAAATGAGGTGGAAAAGTGACATGTGAGTTGAAGGTACTTGCAAATACCTTGGGATGAGAGTGATGGTGACAAGTGAGAAGTCATGGGGATGAGAGAAGTTGTTGGGGGAATAAATGTGAATTTTAAATTCACATGATTGGGAGTACCTTGGGGATAAAAAAAGGTTCTAAAAAAGGTAAGTACTTGTCCTCATATGAGTGATGTGACAAGTGAGGAGTTCTAGAACTCCTAACAAATTGCATGGGGAAGAGAAGAGTCTTGGAAGGATAAATGTGAATTTTTAATTCATATGGGCAAGAGGGTCTAGGCTAAAAGTGGAAATTGTGAAGGTTGACCAAAAAGGTATGCTAATGTAGCAAGGGGATTAGATTAAGGTTGTGCAAATAGGTGATTAAGAAGATTAATGAGGGATTAGAGGAAAGTGAAAAAATATGGAGGATGTGACATTAATCTTTATTAAAGGTGTACACATCCTAATCATGGATTAATTAGACTAATCCAGATTAGAAGAAGGTTATGGAGGATGTGACAAAGAGAGAGAAAAAGAGGAATTTAAAATTGATTTAAATTTAAAAATGTTAAATGACTAAATTAAATAAATTGATATATTTATTTAATTTAGAGAGGAAAGGATGAAAGGTAAAGTGTTTAATTATTAAATTAAGTACTTTAGGAACCTTATGCAAATAGTGGAATATTAATTAAATAGATCATTTAATTAATATTGATGGAATAGACGAGTAAAAGATACAGGTTTGACCATGTGGGAGTGGTCAAATTTGGATGTCTACATTTTTCCCCTATTTGAGATGATGCTATGAAGTAGCATCATTTCAAAGAAGATTAAAAGGTAAAACCAAGAAGAAGATGATTAGATTGGGAAAGATTCCCCTATCATCAAAGGAGTGACTAGGAAGAAATATGATGGGGGTGAAGATGAAGATTAGGGATTGAGGATTCCCCCTTGAGAGGACATGCAAGTTCAAGAGAACACAGGCGTTCTCTCAAAATGGATGTGATGATGAAAGGGGAGAAGAGGAAGATGATGCAAATTGATGCAGAAGAGAGGATGAAAAGCGATAGAAGATTGGGAAGCTAAAATGGATTTAAGAACAAAGGTGATGTTTCCCCAGTCAAGTGACAAGCCAAAATGGGTTGATGATGGATGGAGTGTTGCCGATGAGGGAATGATATATCCTGAAACAACATGAGGATAGGGAAGGATTCATCCCGAGGAAAGTGTTGTTGATGAGGAAAGGATACATCCTGAAACAACACCAAAGGATAGGGAAGGATACATCTCGATGGTGATGATAAGAGTGTTGTTGATGAGGGAACAATACATCCCAAAAAAAACAAAAGGATAGGGAAGGTAACATCCCAATGATGATGATGATGATTGGATCAAGGCTTGTAGCAAGGTTGGGAACAAGACCAAGGATGTGATTAGATGATTTGTGCTAGATTGAATTAATGAGGATGGGATTGAGATGTGAGGTGGATGAAAGGAATAAAAATGATGGAGGAAAATATGCTTAGAATAACCAATCTATATTATTCTAAGAATATTGAAGAGATGATGGTATGATAAGAGTGCTTAGAATAACCAATCTATATTATTCTAAGAAGATTGAAAAGATGATCATAGGATGAGTGTGCTTAGAATAACCAATCTATATTATTCTAAGAAGATTGAAAAGAGGATACCATAGGGATCCTAAGAAGAAGGGAGATAGGGGGATGAATGTTTGCACAACCAAAATCATAGGTTGTAGGTCGGGTATGGATGCAATGCAACATGAATGAATATGAAATGCAATCCTAATGCAATTTTCCATTTTTAGAGCACTTATTTTTGCTATAGCATAAGACACTAGGTAACATGGTATGTAAACCAAGGAGAATTAGCATCTAATGTTAAAAAATACACAATAGACAATCTAAGGCTATCCCAACACCCCAAAGTCGCGAAGACCTTGGTCGAGCTAGGCATTGGGATAACCAAAAGCACAAAAAGATGCCCCAACATAACACAAGACCTCAGGAATCTTGGTGGGTACTACGTGGGACAACCAAGAAGACAACAACAAAGAAGAAAAGATAAAGATATTCCCCTATGTTAACGAGTCAAAATATACCATAATATGATGGATCATGGCAGCTCTGACAAGTGATGATAGGGAGCTCAAATGATAAATAAAAGTTGAAAGTATCAAAAGATCATAATCAATTTTAGACGTCCTTTACCATAGGATTGAGAGGGTGGATGGGATTAATGGGGTCTATTAGGAAGGATACATCTTGTTGATACCAAAGATGGAGACTAAGCTAAGAGATCAACATGACATAGGATATTCAAAACTGATTGGATCTGATGATACAAGTGGATCTCATTTGTGAAGAACTAGCTAGACAAGGACATACTTGATGACATGACACAAGAATGACACACCCTAATGACCTATGGGCTTGGGGGCTGATTAGAGATTAGCCTTTCCTATGTGAAAGTGTAGAGCTCTCGTAGTTCGATAAAAGACTGACAACTAACCATGGATAAAATTGGAAAGAGGACAATGAAGATCTATGATAGATGAAAAAGATAGGATGGAGAAAAGGAGCCCTGGGGGCAGATCAAAAGATCGACCTTTCCTACATAAAAGTGCAGGGGCAACGTAGTTCAACAAATGATGGACAAGGGATGATGAGATAACCATGATAAGTCGATAAAAAGATGGAACTAATATGATGAAACAAGATAGACCTACTAGATAAGATAGGATGATGGTGATTACACAAAGTTTAGGGATGGGATATTTATCTAAATCAGCAAAAGATGAGTGATGAAATGTGATAGGAGATTGGAAATATGTGTGAAAGAAGGGGGAGAGATGATGATGAGATAGATGACATTGGATTGCATGGAGGGAAGCCTATAGCTAGATACCAATGACAAGGGATCATGAGATGGGATAGGATAAAGATGAAGGGATGGATAGATAAAGATAAGGAGATGGAAAGATGCTAGGATTGAGGGATAAAGGGATGAAAATTTGAATGGGGAAAAGGTTATTGGAGGGATAGATGGAAAGGTAAGGTTTTGGAAGATGGAAGGGATTGCGATGATGGATGGATAGAGGGATAAGGATGAGGAGATGGAAGGAACTATTTGGATGGATAGGAAGATGGGATGGATGCTATGATAGACAGATAAGAAGATAAGGATGGGGAGGTGAAAGGGATGCGATGATAGATAGGAAGATAAGGATGGGGAGATGGAAGGGATACTATGATAGACGGATAGGAAGATAAGGATGGGTAGAGGAAAGGGATTGTTTGGATGGATAGGAAGATAAGGATGGGGAGATGGAAGGGATGCTATGATGGATAGGAAGATAAGGATGGGGAGATGGAAAGCATTTGTGGATGGGTAAGGAGATAAGGATGGGGAGATGCAAGGGATTGTCACAATAGATAGATAGAAAGATAAGGATGGGGGGATCGAAGGGATGCAATGATGGATAGGAAGATAATGTTGGGGAGATGGAAGGTATTGTTATGATGTATGAATGATATCTCCAAGGACTATATCACAAAGGAAGATAGATTCCCCCCACTCTAGATAGGTCATGTGTGATGAGGCGAGAGAGATGGGAGATGAGTGGATGGAAAGATAAGGGAATGTGATGGATATCTATAAGATACTTGGATAAGGAAGGGAGATTGATGGTACCATGATGAGTGGACAAGGAAGGCATATGGATGTGGATAAGATGCGTGGATGAAAAAGGTAGATGTAAAGGATAAGGAATATGATAGTGTATGCATCAGGGGAATATATTCCAAGAGGTGTCCAAATAATGTATATATGTTTTCCCCTATCTATATCAAGATCACAAGGAGGATGTAGGGATTGGGATAAATGGGATATGACAAGAAGGATGTGTAACACAAGTGGGATGGAGGAGATGCAATTTCCCCCAATTGTGGAAGTAAAATGGCTGGGGAATTTACACGTGATGCCTATTTTCTAGGTTTTCATCATGGTACTTATCCAAGGAGATTGTTTTCCAACTTTTCACCATTGGATGAATTATTTCTCTTTACTTTTTTTAAAACTTTTTTTTTGACTTTTTTGGGTTTTTTTTGGATTTTTTGACTTATTTTGGATTTTTTGACTTATTTTGGATTTTTTGACTTATTTTGGATAGTATGCCAATGGAAATGGATAAGGATAGGGATGTGGATAAGTGGATTTAGAAGACATGTAATAAGGAGATGGATGAAGGAGTCAAGCATCAGGTTCCATACGAGCTCTTAAGAGCCCATGTGTGAAGTGACTATTTGATGTTGGTATAACCTTATTAGGATAAATGGATTAAAGGGATTTGATGAGGGAGATATGTGGTATAATGGAGAGGATGTTGGAAAGTTTATGGATGGAATGATGGGGTAGGTGCATGATGGGGTAATTTTTTCAGGACCAACATTGGCACACATGGTGGTGGATGTGAAAGGATAGGAGGATTAACAGATGGAGAATGTGGGGATAATGGAGGAGATGGGATAGTGAATTTTGGGTCACAAGGACCCAAAATAGATTTAGGAGATGGAGGATGTGTATGATTAGCTTTTGGGTTAGCAACTTGGGATGTTGTTACAGATTTTTCATTTGAAGGCATTGCATATTTTTTCTTTAGGATCCACATGGTTTTGATTTTTGCTTTGATGGGCCTTTGTGGCCTATGGGTTTGATTTGGATTTTGGATTTGATATTGGATTGTATTTCTTTTTGTCAACATGTTTTTTAAGGAGACATGAGGGGATTTAGATTCATGTGCATGTTTAAATTTATGCATTTTTACTTTAGCATCTAAAGTGCTTTTAATAGCAACGGGATAAGTGTGAGGAGATGGATGATGTGAAGGAAACATGAATGGAGTGATGGAGGTTGGATTTTGGGGATGATATCTGGATGGAGAATGTGTAGGTTCATGCCTTTGTTGATCTTGATTAGGGAACATGAGAGTGGGATGTTTATGATGGGTGACATGGATAAAAGGATGAATAGGATGGGATGGAGAAGGTGATTGTGGGGTATAAGGGTCCAAAATGGACTTAGTACCTGGAGGATGTGTGATGCTGGTTGGAGGGACATAAGGACACAAAATGGATGAAGTATATGAGGGATTGAAGATGGTGGATGGAGGGACATAAGGAACTAAAATGGATTCGAAAGATGGAGGAATATGGATGGTTGTTTTAAGGTGATATGATAGAGGGGCGATGGCGGAAAATGGTTTAGTGGAGTGACGAGGAGAGACTATTGTTCTTTCAGAGGAGGCACACTTAGGATGTATAGAGGTTGTACCAACCTTTTTGGATTATGAGTCTGGAGAGATATATCCAAGACCTTGTGTACATGGATTTTATTTGACATGGATGGGCTCTAAAATACCTTGCTCATGAAGGCCTAAACCTTTTCCTTGATCGTTCATTCTTTTGAGAATTCGCTCTATCCATGGTAGGGTGCTTGTTATTTTGGAAGAATGATGAAAGTAAATTATTAGATGGAGGAGGACGGGAAACGTATATACTTGGTTCCTCTTCTACAAGAAAACCACCATGGATGAATGTAAGAGTACCAAGGGGATATAAACATGGTGTTAGGATGGTAGGGCTAGGCGACAATAGAGGATCAAGAGATGGAGATGATAGGGTAACAACATCTTGATCAGGAGGAGTGGGTGGTAAGGGATCAAGAAAGGGATTAGGTGAGATTATAGGATCTGGATTTGTGGAAGTAGGTGATAAGGGATCATGCAATAGGGTGATGGGATCCTTAGTGGCAAGGGGATCATGGACTGTAGTGGATGAGGGACTATGATCTTGAGGTGGACTAGGTGGGATGGAAGGATCTGGATTTGGAGAAGGGGATATGTTGGTATGCTTTGGATCAAGCTCTTGGCATGACTCACCTTGTGTGGGTGGCATGATGACATAGTGTTGGAAGGAATCCTCAACTAGGGCAGATGGAAGGATGGAGGATTCATGAAGTTCATGGGAATGGATTTCGGTGATATTAGGAATGGGAGGAGTGGATTGGATGTAAGTTTCTTCACTAGAGTGGGTGGATCTAGGAGTAGAAGATGGTTATTGGGTTTGGTTATATTCGATAGGCTCGAAAGATCTTGGAGTAGGAGATGGGGGCTCAATGGATTTTATAGATTTGATAGTTTTAGTGGTTTGAGAGGTGCTAGGGGTGGTAACATCAATGATAGGTGTGGTACAGAGAAGGATTTCATCACTAGTGATCATGGATGATGGATTGGGATGGCCTGATTCCATGACTTCAAGGGGGTGGGTTTGGGGATGTCTTCTTTGTCATAATTCCTTGGAGAACTCCTGGTGTGAGAATTGTGCATAGTCTAGACTGAGATGGCGAGGTAGGAGTGGATGAACAATTATGGATTGGAAGAGGATTAGGATTATGGATTGGTGGACTAGGATTATATTGAGGAATGGGATTGGATGGAAGACTAAGAGTAGGTGGAGGATTAGGATTGGATGGAGGGTTAAGGTAAGAATATTGTGATAGGATTAGAATAGGAAGATGTGGATGGTGGATTGACATTGGAGGAAGTAGATGGGGAATTAAGATAGGGATATTGGGATGGTGGATTAAGATGGGAAGATTGGGATGGTGAATTAGGATAGGAGGATATGGGTGGTGAATTGCAGTAGAGGTATTGGGATAGTAGATTAGGATGGGAAGATTGAGATGGTGGATTAATGTTGGAGGAAGTATATGGGGAATTACGATAGGGATATTGGGATGGTGGATTAAGATGGGAAGATTGGGATGGTGAATTAGGACAAGAGGATATGGGTGGTGAATTACAGTAGAGGTATTGGGATAGCATATTAGGATGGGAATATTGAGATGATGGATTAAGATAGGAGGATGTGGGTGGTGGATTAGGATAAGAAGGTGTGGATGTAGGGTAAGGATAGGAAGATGTGGATGTTGAATTAGGATAGGTAGATTGGTATGGAGGATTAGGATAGTGGGCATATGTTGATGAAGGATTGAGATGGGAGGATGTGAAATGGGGATTATAATAGGGATGTTGGGATACTGGATTGGGATAAGAAGACATGGATGTTGGATAAGAATATGATGTATAGGAAGGATATAATGGAGATGCGAGTGAGGAAGATAATGGATATCCCTTGTCAAAGGTAGCATAAGGATTGCTAGTAGGTGTGGGTGAAGATGTGATGGGATAGCTCAGAGGGGTGATTGGATTTTGGAAAGTGGTTGGGGAAAGCTTATTAGAAATGATAGTGTCAAGGGGATCTATGTCATATACCTCTTGATCAACAAGAATCCCATTATCATTGTCAACATAATTGGGATTTCCCTTGACTACTATTTTTGATTGCATTGGTGAAGGATAAGGATTCATGATGTTGGATGGGATGGATACGGATTGAAAATATGGGAACGGATGATTAGAAGGAAAGAAAAGGTGATGAAAGGATAAATAGGATGAATTTGAAGAAGACCCTGGATGGCAATGGACTAAAGCTCAAATCAAGATTTAGGTTAAACTAAAATTTAGATTGGATTGAAGCTCAGATTAGGATTGGATTAAATCTTAGATTGGGATTGGGTTGAAGCTCAGATTAGGATTGATTCTCAGATTAGGATTGATTCTAAACCAAATTCATGGTTTTTTAACTGGATGATGTAAGATGTTGACAATCATATTTTTGCTAGATTTTCAGTTTTCAAAAATTGTCAAATTTTTCCATTTTAGGAAACTTCACATGCATACCTTTGAGAGTCCAGTTTTTTCCCAAAAAATTCATAAAACTAAGGAATGATGAATTTAAAACTAACATCCTAAATCTGAGACATGCATTCTGAGTTATTAACGAAAATGATTTTTCAAAAATTGGAAAAAAACACTAAATTGTGATTTTGAGGGTCAAGATGAAAGTTTGAAGCCCCAAAAATGTGTCGAAATGGGGGCCAAATGACCAAGAGTCGGTTGGGAATCCACATGCCACCTCATAATGCAACCACTCATAAAATTTCAACCCAAATAAAAACTAGGGTCAAATGTTATGGCCTCTAGAAGTTTCTGCATCAAAATCAAAACCCTTGAAACGAAGTCTAGGTGATTGGGATAGATGAATCGATGAAGGATATGGACTCTAATGATGTTCTAACATGTACCTATGTGATGAAATAATGAATTTTGGAAAGTGTTGATGAACGAAAATGACAATGACGGGAAGACAAATGAAGGTCTACTTTTGGGCAAGTTTTCCTATCTACTGGGCAGGTTTTCCTATCTACTAGGTAGGTTTGCCTATCCACTAGGCAGGTTCAACTATCTGTTGGGTAGGTTCACCTATCAATTGGGAAGGTTTTCCTATCTACTGGGCAAGGTTGCCTATTTGCTGGGAAGGTTCGCCTATCCACTGAGCAAGTTCGCTTATCTGTTGGGCAAGGTCACCTATCTGCTGGGTAGGTTCATCTATCCACTGGGTAGGGTCACCTATCTACTGGGCAAGGTCAAGGTCACCCAAGTTTAGGTCAGGGTCACCCAAGTCATTTTTTAGACTTGTCTAAATTAGAAAAAAGGGCAAAAATATTGATGGAACAGGAAAATGAACCTTGGGAACAAGCCAACGGACTATTAGAATAGGGAAGTAGACAATCATAATGGGTAAACGAATGTTCAAAACAAGGAGACAAATGCTCAAAACGAGGAGATAGATGCTCAAAATGAGCAAAAAAATGCTTAGAATAGGAAAACAGATGCTCAAAACAGAGAAATAGATGCTTGGAATGAGGAGACAGATGCTCGGAACAAGAAAACAGATGCTTGGAACAAGGGGATGAATGCTCAGATTGAGGGAAAAAATGCTCATAATAGGGAACAAATGCTCAGAATGAGGAGACAAATTCTTGAAATAGGAAAATAGGTGCTCAAAATGACGGAATGGAAGGTGAAAATGGCTGTTTGGGGGGCAGTTTTTCCCAAGTTGGGACAGGTTCACCCAACTTAAGGTCAAGGTCGCCTATTTAGTGAAAGATAGGTAGGAACAGATGCTCGGATCAAGTGAATGGGTGCTCAGAACAAGGAGACAAATGCTCAAAATAGGGAACAAATGCTCAAAATGAGGAGACAAATGCTCAAAACAGGCAAACGGATGCTTAGAATGATTGAATAGAAGGTGAAATTAGCTATTTGGGGGGTAGGTTCACCCAAGTTTGGGTAAATTCACCCAAGTTAAGGGCAGGTTCACCCAACTTAAGGGTAGGTTCACCCAAGTTATGGTCAAGGTTGCCTATTGAGTGAAAGACAGGTGATTCTGACAGAAATTGACTGGGAAATGACTAAGATAGAAGGAAAGGTTGCCCTTATTAAGGGAAAGGTCATCCAAGTTGAGGGAAAGGTCACCTCTGTTAATAGACCTGGACTTACCTTGGATGAAAAAAGCTATGGAAAATGACCAAAAGCACAAAAAACAACAAGAAAATGACAAGGATGACTTAACTAATCATAAACACATTGGTTTTGCATAAAGAAGACAATACAAATAGCACAGTCCTAAGATTAGTGAAAAGGGTATGGCTAACACGGTCCTCTAACTATGATGAACAAGGAAACTAGGAAGTCCTTGATATATGCACGACATGTGAGGCATAACCATGAACACCATCCCATCTACAAGCATGAGTCGGGAACCCCAACGAGGTACTGAATGCTCAGACCAACTCTTCACGTTTTATCTAGGTATCACCCTAGCTTTGATGCTTCACCAAACATGACATGACTGGATTGGGGTACAACTTTGACTCTCCCCCCTTTGTATACCCCACTAGTACACATGGATGGGATTGTCCCTTGGGGTGATGAAATCCCCAAGCAGGTCCTGCTAAAAAGAGAACACTAACTATTTTTGGCTACTCCCCAGGTTCACACAAAGTGCAAGGGGAAAGCTTGGACGATGTAGTGCTCCTTGGGTGACACAAAGGACTATCAAAAAAAATAAACAATATGTTGACTCCCCCTAATTAGATTTATGTGCCTAGATTAATAAGTAAAAATGACAAACAAACTAAGCAAACAATGCTAGGATCGATCGTTTTGTAAGAAAAGTGTTAGTAGTTTTGATCTCTCGTCTTTGACAAGTGTGAAACAAGCTACAAAATTTTTAGGAAAAAGGTAGAAACACTCACCAACAGACAATGTTAGGGGGTTAGTACCTCAAAATGATAAGAAATGGAAGCTGGAAATGAAGTTTAAACCACCGTTTTACCTCAGAGATAGCTCTATTTGGTTAGGTTCACCCCTGTTTGGGGAAGGTTCTCCCCTCTGTAGGGTAGGTTCACCCCTCTATGGGGAAGGTTTTCCCCTCTGTAGGGAAGGTTCACCCCTCTATAGGGTAGGTTCGCCCCTCTGTAGGGAAGGTTTGCCTATCTAGAAAACTGAAAGCAGATTCACTCTAAGTCATAGATGGGTGATTCTACAAGGCAAAACTTCCCCTGTTGAGGGCAGGTTCACCCAAGTTGGGGTAGGTTTTCCCCTCCCTAGGGAAGGGTTTCCCAACTGGGGGTGGGGTCACCTCTATCAGTTGCAGAGTTTCCTCTCTACAACCTGAACCTGCAAAACGTCAAACAACAAAAAACATAAAAGAAAGAGACTCGTTTGTGGGTCCCACTAGGCGTGCTAGAAATGTGATGCAGGTGAAATCTCCTAGTCTAAAATGAAAAACAAAATGAAATGCAAGCAAGGGAAAAAAAAACATCTCAAGATAAGCCTAGTTGAACTCAAACAAAAGAAAGAGAAAAGAACAATTATACCTTTGTTCAAGTTGATCTCCTTGGTTGGCCCTTTGATGTTGATAAGATGTATGCTCCTTGATGGAAACTGATCTAGATGTGATGAGGAATGCAATGAGCTACTTGGGTATTTTGATGAATAAGTGCAAATGCAAGTGATGAGAACTTGGAACATGTAACAATGGAGGTTTGTGAGTGCAAGAATGCAAGTATTCTTGAGAGATTGAGTTTGAATGTGATGAATGAAAATGCGATTGTGTTATGAGAGAATGAAGCCAAAAATCCTTTATTTTAGAGGAAAGGCCTCTAGGGATTTGAATGGTTAGGATTTTTCCAACATGGGAAAGATGAAGGGCTATAGTGAGTTGATGACTCACAAGCCCTCACATCTTGCCATGTGGAGGTTGAGATGTTAAGAGAATAAATGAGGTGGAGGTACTTGCAAGTACCTTGGGATGAGAGTGATAGTGACAAGTGAGGAGTCATGGGATGAGAGAAGTTGTTGGGGGAATAAATGTGAATTTTAAATTCACATGATTGGGAGTACCTTTGCGATAAAACAAGGTTCTCAAAAAGGTAAGTACTTGTCCTAATATGAGTGATGTGACAAGTGAGGAGTTCTAGAACTCCTAACAAATTGCATGGGGAAGAGGAGTCTTGGAGGGATAAATGTGAATTTTTAATTCACATGGGGAAGAGGATCTAGGTTAAATGTGGAAATTGTGAAGGTTGACCAAAAATGTGTGCTAAATGTAGCAAGGGGATTAGATTAAGGTTGTGCAAATAGGTGATTAAGAAGATTAATAAGGGATTAGAGGCAAGTGGACAAATATGGAGGATGTGAAATTAATCCTGATTAAAGGTGTGCACATCCTAATCATGGATTAATTAGACTAATCCAAATTAGAAGAAGGTTATGGAGGATGTGACAAGGAGAGAGAAAAATAATTTAAAATTGATTTAAATTCAAAAAGGTTAAATGACTAAATTAAATAAATTGATATATTTATTTAATTTAGAGAGGAAATGATGAAAGGTAAACTATTTAATTATTAAATTAAATACTTTAGGAACCTTATGCAAATGGTGGAATATTAATTAAATAAATCATTTAATTAATATGGAATAGACGAGTAAAGGATACAAATTTGACCATGTGGGAGTGGTCAAATTTGGATGTCTACAATTGGAACCCTTCATAAGGATACAATGCCAAATGGAGAAAACAAATTGATCAAAAGGTCAAAGTGCAATTTCATAAAGGCCCAATAATAGATAAAATAAATGAAGTGGTGTTAGCATTCACTGATAACCTCCCAAAATAGCTGCAGACAATAAAATGATCACTATTGTTTGTGTTTTTCTTCTTTTAATTAACAACCTTGTTACAAAAATGGCATGCCCAGTTGCAAGGAATGAAGAATTAGCATTAGAAGTTTTGTTAATTGTTGTCACCAGAAGTCCACACCTAGATCTGGAAAAACAAATCTTGCTTGGAATTTTTTTTTATAACTACTGATATAAAGATCCATGCCTAGTTACAAGAGTAAAGGATGACGTTGGAGTTTTGATAGTAAACAATTGGAATTTAGCTAGATTTCTATTTTTTAATTTTTAACATGTTGAACTGAACTCCAACTGGGGCACCTAGTTTTGATATAGTTTATTTTTTAGTTTGCTTTTAGTAAAGAATTGAAGCGCTATAGGCAGTTCTAGTTAAGCTTTTTGTCAGATCCATTATTTTAGGAACTTAATTTTCTATATAATTATGATTTTGGATCATTTCAAAGGATCCGATTTTGATGTAATTTTTTTCAAATAAACAATACAATCTCAACATGGATTTTTCCTACTGACTTTATGGATTATTAATTTAATCAAAGGATTACACTTATGTTGCATGCATCTTGATTTGACAGCATGGTGATGGTATAAGTATCTTGCTTCAATTTAAGTTGTCAAATTAATAAGATCTCGTTGGTAATTGGGGAATTAATTATGATTTCATCTCAAATATATGTGTTCTTGATGACATTATGGTTGCATGAAATTTGAAAATCTTATGTGGTGATTCATTTTCTTTGAAGATTACATTGTTGTTACTAGTGAATGTGTGAAATACTATTTTCCATAATAGTGGTTTGGCGATCTTGTTTAAACGTACAAAAATGATTGGTAGAATATTTCTTATCATTGTCCAATTAGATTAGGTTTTATTTGTATTACTTCTTGTTACTCTATCTCTTTTGATATTTATTTTTAAATTGGTTTAAAATACCCAAAGAGCATTCAAATAAATATAAACCTACTATATATCTGAAATGTAATCTATTTTTATGAATTATTGAAATTATTATTCCTAATTGCATGCTATTTCGAGTAAGCTTTAATGCTAGAACCCTCCTAAACATGTTAACAATGACCCTATTCTTCCCCAACACAACTAAGAACTAGTTATACAAGAACCTTGGAGTAATTTCACTACTTTTAAAGAGGGGAAATAAAACCTTATTTCCTAGAACATTGTAAGTGATTAAAACCACCCTCAACACTAACACCCTTAACTTTGTATGTCACTAGTCAAGTAACCACCATATGCTCCTAGGCATAGATGTGTAGTAGTGTGGCCTCACATGCCAAGCTCATTTTGTATCACTATACCATGTGATGCATATTATGGTATAGATGTGTAAGGACACATGGTCAATAGGAATATACCACCCCCTCCTCAAGGATCCACTTTAATAATATACTCCAACTAGTGGAGAAGACTCTAAACCTCTTGTGGGGAACAAGTATCCATTTGATGATGCCCACCACCATTATTGAAAGTTGGTCAAATTGACCCATAGTCCATTAGAGATCCATCTCACTATCCTTGTTCCCCAAGTCATTTGTCAGGAATACCTTGCTCAATGCACTCTCACTGTGATCTATATCATAGATTGCCCTCTCTCCTTGGATCTAAATATGGAGAATCCTTTAGAAATCCTCTAGTGTGATGGTTTCCTCTCCTATATGTAGGATGAAAGAATTGTGATCATTGTGCCACCTCTCAACTAATGTTGCTATCATAGCTCAGTGGGCTCAAATCTTTGGCATATGAGCCACATGCCACATGCCCATTTCTCCCAAGAATGCCTCATTCATCTTAGTTAACTGAGGTAGTAGTTGCATCGTCATGGGATGTCTCTCTCAATACATTAATTTTTCCACCTCATCCTACATCCATCATCAACATGTCATTAGCTATTGTATAAAAAACATAAAATTGCATTCATTCAGTTTCCTAGTCCACCCTAGTCTTGCACCAATTGCACAATATTTTCTCCCATTTGTATAGTTATACCAATTGCACTAAATTTTCTTCCATGAGTATTGCATTTCCATCCATTTGTGCAATTCTCCCAATTGTGTAGCTTTTTATCTATTTGTGCTATAATTCATTTTATTTGTGTTATTTTTCCAATTGTGCTACATTTCCTACCATTTGCACTCTACTTCTCTAGATGCACCATTTTGTTACCCATTTTCATAATGTTAGAGTAATAATGCATTAGATAATAATTAATTAATCTTTAATTATTTATTATTTTAATTCTCATGCACTTAAGATAAACTTAGGATTTCTTTTTTAGTTGATAGTGTGCTTTATTTATGTTAACTACAAAGCTAATATTAGATAATTTTGTCTCATCACACATGATGTTGACACTTTCCATGATCTAATCCTTTATCATTTAGGATTTCTCTTATAAAGAATTTTCTCTCTTGTTTTATTTTTTCTATAAGTATTTTCTTTTTGAGGAATATCAAGTATTTGTTTTGTAAAGCTCTTGCGTGGAAGGTGTTTTGTTCATTGTTTGATCCTACACCTTGTGTTATTCACAAATCTAACATGGTATCATAACAAGAATTCAATGAACCCCTTCTCTATTTTTGATCTTTTTTTCTCAACTAGGGTTATAGAATCAAATCTATAATTTTTAGTGGTTTTTTTGCAATTTTTGGAGGTGGGTAAATTTTAGGAGCATTTTGGTGTGAAACGAACTTCACCATTGTGTTCAGGAGGTTGATTTGATGAATTTTAACTATGAATTTTCTCAACATTGGCATTGGGAGATTCTAAGAATTTTTTTTAATAGGGTCCCTATATGGTCCTTGTTAGGTCCAACTGTATGATGGATTCAAAAAAATTAAAAAAAAAATACTTAAAAAAAAGTACTATGCTATATTTAGCGCTACACCACAAATAGAGGTGGTGGCCACCTTGCACCACCACCACTAGCAACTCAAAATGCCACTCAACTTACTCTGCTACTTTCCAAGCCCCTAAGGGCTTTAATCCTTAAATCCTATGGTCACTTCACCACATAGGAACTACACTTCAGCCCTTTCCACCCCTTTAGCACCTACAACGAGTCCTATTGGAAATTGGAAACCAAGGGCTTTGACCCAACACCCTACACTAGTGGCTGGTCATGCATATGACCAAGGACCAATTTTTTTAGCCCCATGTTTTCCCTAAGGGAAAAATTGAGAAATTTTTACAAAATCAGGTGTATCTTGGGCGTACGATCTCTGTTTTGTGAAAAATTTATATCATCAAATATCTAGTTTTGATCCTATTCTAGATTTGTAGGTATTTTTTCTTCTTTTACCAGAATTTTTTTATAGTTAGTTGAAGTCATCCATTCTTTTTTGCACTTCTAGGGCTATACATTGGGCATACAAACTCGATTTTTTATGAAAAAATAGACATTGGAAAGATATTTTAGTGACCTACACAACCATGTAGTCTATTTTTTGAGAATATTCACCAAGTACACACAAATCTCTCTAATGTGATTATGGATTTTTTATGCTTTTTTGCTCTCAAAGTTGTATTTTGGTTTGGTTTTTCTTGTTGTGGGTATAATTATCACTTTTAGTATCTATATATATCAAATATCAAATATCATTTACCACACATTATTTTGAAAACATCAACCATCATGGTGGACACCTCTTCATTTGAATGTCTTATGCCACACAACTATCATACCTAGAAAGCTCATATGACAAAAATTCTCATATCTAAGGGTTTATGGTCCACTTTAGATGAATTAAAACCAACATTAACTCATCAATTTGAGATACTTCAACATAAGAACAAGACAAATGAGGTGATGGGTTTGATTTCACTACATGTTTTAGATAGTCTCTTGTTTCATTTGGAGTATTGCAAAAAATCCTAGAGTTATGTTGATGAGGTTTAGTGATCTTTATGGCACCATCAATGAGTATAGATCTCTATAGATTGAGGAAAAATTAAAATCACTTGTATATGATTCTTTCACCTCCATTGAGGACTTCTTGCAGAGGGTTTAAGTCACTTAGATATCTTTTGTAGGGTTGTGGGAATAATAATATAATAAAAAATGCATTTTACTGATTCTATCCAAGCTTCGAGGGTCATTTCAGGTCTTCTCTTCTACTTTCTACTCTATTATGGATGGATTTGGTGATGCATTTACCATGCCTACTTTTGAGGTTTTTTGTGAGCATTTGAATCATGAACAAGCAAAGTTGATTTAGTTTAAATCTCTTTCTAGTTCCAAAACCTAGGCATTAGTAGCACATACATCTAAAGGGAAAGACAAGAAGAAACAAAATCCCAAGAAAAATTCTTCATCAAGTAGTGAGTGTTCCTAAAAAATATCTCAAAAGTTAGAATAGAAACCTTAAACCACTCTACGATATGATAAAACTTCTAAGTTTGGCGAGTCTTCCTCAAAGACGAAGAAGAAACTAGGTGAACCTTGTAGTTTTTGTGGTAAGGATGGACATCTAGTTAATAGATGTTGGAAGATATTAGAGGCTTTGGAGGAATCCATGCAGGAACATAACATCTTCACCCCTAAATCTTCTTCCCGATCTATAGGTAAAGGTAATGCTCTTTTTGCATGGGCCTTACCTTTTGTAGCACCATGGATACTTGATTTCGGTGTGACAAATCACATGAAACACTCTTAGAATTTTGTTTCATCCCTTTAAAATTTTAGGAATACTTAGATTATAGTTGAGGATTCTACAAAAAAATTAGTTTTGGGACTAGGTACTATCACACTTGAGGGTGGTTTTCTTCAAGAGGTAATTGTAGTTCCTGATATCTACACCAACCTTCTTTTAGTGTATCAAATTTGTCAATTTGGTACCAATAGGATAGTTGAATTTACCCCACATGATGTATTTATTCATGACCTTCATAATTAGGTAAAAGAAAGTTGGGTCCACGAAGAGGGGAAGTTTCGTCCAAAACAAAAAAAATTGCACAAAACACGTACGTTTTTAAAAAAATGTGTACATGTTATAGATCGGGTACTCAAACCTAAAACCAAATGCATATGCATATAGATTTAGGTACAAAAACCTAAAATACATACACATTACAAAACACATGCGCTTTCATAATGTGTATGCGTTTTGAAACATGCAAGCATTTCACAAAGCTATTTATTTTTTTAAATAAGTGATTGTGTTTTCATTTTCATGGTCAATTTGAGCCATGTTGTAAAAGGATAAGGAAGATTGTGTACATGTTTTGAAGGGCCTAATTGAGGAAAATTTTCACTACCACCTCCTCCTATCAACACAAGTGACCTCAGTGACCTCCAGGCTAGTTGAATTCTGCCATTTTTTTGCTTTATATCTTGCATTTTTTTATTTTGCAATTGTTATTTAGTTTTTGTTTGTTTAGTTTGTTTTAGTTCAATATTTTATAATTTTTAAATTACATTTAAAAAACCAAAAAAATCAACGAAACAAAGATCGTTAAATTGTAAATCAAAAACCATAAAAGCTAAACCTAAATTGGACACATTTAACTTAGAAATCAAAACCCTAAACCCTAGGTTCAAAAAAATATAGACCTAAAAAATAATTTACCCATAATTCTTGGACCTAAACCCTAAAACCTAAACCTAAAACCCTAATATTTTCACCTTTTAGATAGTGCAACTTGAAAGTACAATCAATACTTTCAATGTAACCATTTGTGTTGAGAAATGAGATGTTTCTTAACTAGTTCAACAAATCATAGCATAAATTTATGAGGTTGATCTAATTAGGATTTATCATGTTGCTATGTTACACCATTGCCATACTCAGCTATAGTTTAAACATTCTCATTTTTATTATGGTTACAAGTCTCAATCTTATTAGGATTGATCATTTTTCTCTTGCTCATTGCGTAATTTCAATTTGGAAATTGCCCTCCTTCCTTGCTTTATTTTGTGTCCTCCTTGTCATTGGTTCTTAACTTTCACTTCACATAATTTTAAAAGTATCCCTCCTTGGAGGTTTCTTACATTTTTAATTTGACATAGATATGTTTTCATGTCATCAAATTTCTAAATAATTATATAGTAAAGATCTAATTTCTTCCATTTTTGCATGATAAATTATGCACACAAATTCACATGTATAAATATGATTTCATTACAACTAAAAAAATTAGTGAAGTCTTTGTACTTAAAGAAGCCATTTTCAATATGTGAATAGATCTCAATCTCATCTTTCTTTATTTTGTATTGCAATTACCACTAGCATATATCTATGTGTCCCTTTGAATGTATTCCATTAATTTATTTATTCTTATCTTTAGTATGCTTTGAAAATAATGAATGGGATTATAAATTAATGTTAGTGTTAAAATTATAATTTATTCTTAACTACTTTGTCCCACTATAGAGAACTTGTGTCTCTTATCATGAAATTTGAGAATTTAGATAAATCAATTTATGTCCTCGGATTTAATTAAATTCTGTCATACTTGATAAATACATGTATTCAAAATCGATATACCTTAGCTCTATAGATATACTCTTGTTGGGAAACAACCACACCTATGAGTAAACTTCCCCTCACCCCAAAAGATAAAGCTCTAGACCCATAAAAGTAGAAGAATATTATTTATTGATGAATTAGTTAATTAATGATAGGCTTGATATTTATGAGCTCCATTGAGCACCCTCATCCAACAATAATCCTAATTTAAATAGAATCTAGTATAATTTTTACTTGAATTAAAATCATGGTTTTCATCCTTTACCCATTTTGACACTCATTCTTGAGTTAAATAACCTAAATTAGTGGGGTTTCCTTCTCCTTTTCCACCTTTATATGTAATAGAAGACACTCTAAGCAACCCCTAACCTCCTATTAACACCCAATTTGAGAAATCAAAGTTATATATATCTACATGTTTCTTATTTTTCATTCTTTAGTCCTTTACCTATAGAAATTAAATGGCTCCTCACCTCATGTTCACAGTCTCTATTTACTAATCTTCTTATTTAATTTTTCCAATAATGATTCAAAGAAGCCTCATTTTTGATATTGTATCCTTTTGTGAGCTCTCAATTCTTGATGTTTTATCCAACCCCTAGTTTAAATGTTGATGGTGATTTATTTAAATACATTTTAAGTCTTTACCTTAATCCATGTGGTTTTATTTATTTTAAATAAATCAATTAATGTATACCATCAAATTTGACTATAGTTTAATTATCAAGTGATATCTAGCTAAAAATAAGTTTATGGCATTCTTTTAGGGGATTCACTTACTAAAACAATGACATAGTGCATGCATTCATAGGGTTCTAATAAAATCCCCTAATTTCATTTCTACCCATCAAGGTTATAATTAAAACTTACCTCCCTATTTTCATTGAGAGGTATCCTATGTACCACATACAGATCTAACTCAAAAATATTTATAATTTCCATCCCATTTATTAAAGGTTTAACATACAATACCTAGATGAATTATGACAAATATGTCATCCTCTAGAAAGTTTTGATGTAGAAGCACTTATACAACTCAACATATGAGTTCCCTTTCCATGTACAAAAAATGTAATAGTGCATCCTTAGATATTTTAGGTATCTTAATTATAGTATACATGGGTAAATGCATGGATTTGTGAAACAATTTTGGCTCTTAAGATGCCACTTTTTTTCTAAAATCAGCAAAATCTAATTTGCATGAGAAAATGAAGATAGTTACACTCAAAATTTCAAATGCAGCAAGAACAAAAGTTGAAGTGCTGTGAGTCTAGTTTCTAAGCTACTATTTTTTTTGAAATTAATGAAGATTAAGGGTCTCAAAAAGGGGGGGCCCAAAATAGGTCCTTTTAAAAAAATAAAAATAGCATAGCGCCTAAGGGCTCCCCCCTTTTTGATTAACTTTTTTTTAGAATTTCAAAAATCCCTACAGTGAGGAATTAGCTAACACAATGTAGTTTATCCTCGTTCTTTCAGATAATTTTTTTTAATAAATATATAATATTTTATGAATTTTCAAAGTGGACACATCCTGAAAAGTTGAAATTTGAGTGTGCTCCCCCCTAAATTTTTTGAAAACAAATTGAATTTTTTTCTTTTTTCATCATGTGTAGAATAGAGTCTAGTTTCAAAAAATGCAATTTGTTTCACGTTTCGATGAACAAGTAAAAATCTATCCTAAAACTAGCACATGTTGGTTTTTGACCAAAAATGGAGGCATTTACAATAGAAGCCATGGATCAAAACCTTAACTAAATCAAAATGAAAAAATAATTATATATTTATATAGCTAAGAGAGAGGTTAATGCTATCACGATTTTTTATAAACTTGCATTGAAAGATGTACAAATGAGACGGGGAGCACAAATGAAAATATGAGGAAATTTGGAAAATCCTATCAATTAACACATCCAAAGTAGGTCATTTGGCGAGCGCCAAATGGCACAAAAAATTTGGTGAGCACCAAATTTGTTGTGCGTCAAATGTGATGTATCATTTGGCAAGTTCCAAATTTGGTGCTCGCCAAATGACCTACTTTGAACAAAACTTGAATTTCCCCTCTCTTTGGTCGACAACTTTGATAATTCTTAGAGTGCATAGTTTATG
>VDFB02058242.1:359436785-359531668 GCA_007258455.2 Sequoia sempervirens | reverse complement strand
CCTCCCTCCCTCTCTTTCACTGACTCCCTCTATCTCTCTCCCCTCACCCCTAAACCCTTAACCCTTAAACCCTCTACCCTATTCTCTCTCTCTCTCAAGTCTCTCCCTCCTACCCCCTCTCCCTCTCTTAGGTCTCTCTGTCTCACTCACTCCCTCTATCTCTCTACCCTATACCCTTAACTCCTAAACTCCTAAACCCTTATAACCTCTACCTCTAAATACCATTAACCCTATACTCCTAAACTCCCTAACTCCTTAACCCTTTTAAACCTCTACCTCTAACACTCATTAACCCTCTCCTTCCTTTATCTCTCTCCCACTCCCTCTCCCTCTCTCTCACCCCTCAAGTGACCCCTTTTATCTCTTCAAATCTCCTATCTCTACTCACCTACTCCCCTCTATATCTCCCCTCTACCCTAAACTCCTTAACCCTAAACCTTTTAAACCCTAAACCATTAATCCCCAACCCTAATCCCTTTAACTCAGATATCATTAACCTCTACCCTCAATCCTCTCTCTCTCCCCCTCTTTCCCTTCTTCTTCCCTCTCCCTTCCCTCTAATTCTCTCTCCCCTCTTTTGTCTCTCTCTCCCTTCTCAAGTGGTCTCTCTCTGTCTCTCCCTTTCCCTCTCTCCCTCCCTCCTAATTCTCTCCCCATATGTCTCCTCTCTATCTCTCCTTTCCCTCTCTATTTCTCTCTCTCTCCCTCATTTCTATCTCTCCCCTTTCCCCTCTCCCTCTATGTCTCTCCCTTTCCCTCTCTCCCCCTCTTCCCCTCTTTGTCTCTCCCTTTCCTCTCTACCCTCTACTCTCTCTCTCTCTCTCTCTCTTTCCCACCCTTCACCTCTTAATTACTCTTAGGTCTATGTGTGCACAAATTGGATATCCAATTTGTAGCACTAAAATCCTACTGTTACAAAACATTTTAATTTTTTTTTCAAATCAAATATCATATTTTATCTGATATCAGATTTGGGCCATAGAAAAACCCCATGAGAGCCATTTTGGGCATCCTAACGGACCCTACATTCTATTTGTAGGCTTTGCAAGAAAAAAACATGCGATTTCAGATAGGAAGAGACAAAGATCAACTTTATGGAGCATCTTCTACTCAAATTTGTCATAATAAATCATTTTTTAGCATCTTTTATGAGGTATAATGGGGAGCAGCAGTCATCGGAAGCAAATACATAAGAGAAAGCTTACAAAGGAACAAATTGAAGCATATAGACAAAGAGATAGAGAAGTTCATAGGAAGAGAAGACAAGTTATGTTAAATATTGGTGAACTTGAGCCCTATGGTCTTTCAAGTGAAGAGGAAATTGAATATGTTCAAGGTGAAAATGTTGAACATGATATTGAAATTGGGAATAAAAATGTTCAAATTAATATTGAAAATGTTCAAGTTGAAAATGTTGGAATTGAAGATGTTGAACATGATATTGAAATTGGGAATTAAATTATTGAAATTGATAATGAAAATGTTGGAATTAAAGATGTTGAACATGATATTAAAATTGATATTGAAAATGTTCAAGGTGAAAATTTTGGAATTGAAGATGTTGACCATAATATTGAACCAAGTGTAAATTATGTTTCACCACATTACATGAGAAATAAAGAACCTTGAGTGGAAGAAAGACATATTCCAAATTCAAGACCTTCAAGAACCCCTAAATGGTTACTTGAAATTGATGAGAACATTATAAACAATTTTGAAGGAAAGAGGTCAACATGAACCGTTAGGTTGTGGGCTACAAGACTTATCAACCAATATTTTAGTGATAAGACATTTACCGAGCAATGCCAATTTTTTGTACAATTTCTAAAGATGCAAAATATGAGACCTTTGCTAGCAAAATTGAAGATTCATGTGAACAAGAAGACCGAAAAAAATTCTATTATTGTCAAAAAAAAACTTAATGCTCTCAATTCTATTGGAAAAAATAACAAGGAAAAAGTTAAGAGAGGTTCTTGGAGAGTCATTACAATCATCCTAGTAAGCCATCAATTGAAAAAGGTTCACTTTATGAGACAAAATTGTATTGATTTTGACATAAATCTTAAAACTCTGGATAGAGATCTTGCACGAAGAGAAAGAATAGATGATCCTCTTCAAAATGATACATGGGCTTTTTTCGAGAGGTTTCCACGTGTTGATAATAAGCTAACCGATAATGTAAAGTAGGTAATTCAACAATTTTGACATGATAACTCTAGAGTATCACCCAATGCGAAGGATTTTTTAAAGTTAAGAATTGGCAATCGAGACCATACACCAAATCCTAAACATTTCTTGGAATCAAGCCAAACAATGTTCAAAAAATTGATTGAAACACATCCAAATATGAAAATATCACAAAGCACTTTTGAAGGTTTGAAGCCATTTTATTGTGTACCTCTTAAAATTTGTAATACTTGTTGTTGCAAATACCATGTGGAGTTTTCAATGTACCATGAACTATTATGCTATATCCTTTCTACTTTGCATACTAATGAAATATTGCAGGAGTGTGGTACAATGCATCTTCTGAAATCATCAAGGGGCTTGCTAGATTTATTTTTATGTTCTAGAGATGATGGATTTTTTTTCTATAGAAATGATTGTTTAAATGTGAAGAGGTCACAATGTGGTGATTTGTCAAAGTTTGTTCAATGTTTTCATGTGAGGGTTCCAAACATGAATTTGGAAAGAAGCTTGTTGAGAAAAAGAGATATGAGAGTCAAATATACTTTTCAAAGAGAAGGTGAAGGTTATAGATGCGATTTGGTTACAAAAGAATCCAGTGTTGTTGATTTTATTTCAGGTTTTAAGGACAATGTTTTCTACAAGTATGCAAAGAATAGCCATAGGTCTCAGTGGTTGGATCAACAATTCAATATGTGTAAGGACTCTTTTTAGATTGGTACTATTATATCAATGGTTGATTTTGTAAAAAACTACACATTGCAATCACAAAATGAGGTACAATATTAGTATTACAATTCCATAAAGATTGCTATTTTTGTCCACATAACATTTAGACATGCACCTGATAGTATAGAGGAGGATTGAAAGGTAATCAAAGAGTATCATTTTTATATGAGTGATGATAGATCTCTCTTGTCCGAGTATTTCCAACATTGTTTCAATATTTTTTTTGAGTTCTTGTAGGAGCATGATATAGCACTAGGCCGACATCTCATTTGGTTAGATAATTGTACAAGTCAATTCGAGAATGATAAAATGTTTTATTGGTTGAGTAGAATGCATGTAGAGAGGGGTGTACCTTATAGTTGGAGTTTTTTTTAAGTTGGGCATGTGAAAGGGGAGCATGATGGAGCAGGTGCATGTGTAAAGAGAGCTCTAGTTAAGGAGAAATTGAATATTTTAGGAGAAAAATTTAGTGATGCATGTTCTATTGTTGATTGGTGTAGTTCAACATTGTCACAGGGAGGGACACTTGATTCAATAGTGTGAAAAACATTTTGGTTGGTTGAGGAGGGTATAGTGGGAGGTAGATTGGATTATCATACAATCAAAGATTCTTCAAACATGCATTCATTTCGAAGCTCAGATGCAAGAACATGGACCATTTGGACATGAGAGTTGGCTTGTTTTTTTCAAAGTTGTATTTAGTTCGAGTGGGATCAATGTGAGTCAAGTGAGTGGGTGGATACATGGGTTCCATAGTATCTAACTCCTTTACCTCAAACAATATCTATGAAAAATGACACAATGGAAATTTAGTTGATTACAACCATCTTTCAAATCTACTATAGCCAAGACATGTTTTTGTAGTTGTTGTAGCACAGGGGAATGCAGAGAGATCAGACTATTGGTTGGATCGATGTGTGCGGGTAAAGAATAAGCTAACACAACCGATGGAAGATGATGATGGGTTTGTGTATCCTACAGGTTCAGTTCTAGTTGCAGGAACTTGGTTGCAAACATACATGATTAGAAAGAATGGAATACCTATATTTGAAGACTATGAGAAACATAAAACCATTCTCATGTATTTGCACCTTGTTATAGCAACAAATGTTAAGTTGTTGAAGCATCATTCCAAACCAAGGACAAAAAAACTATGGACACTTAGTAATGTTGATCATGAAGCAATATTGGATACTCTTAAGCAAAGAGATGAACCTTTAGGCACACTTGAATAGTGTATTCAAGAAAGGAAGGTACAATGCTTAGGTTCATTATGCTTAAGTTCATTAGTGTTCTTTATTTTATACTAATATTTTGTATACTATTGCAATGCAGGTGTCTTTAATAGTGATATTTTGTATGTACGTTTGTGATATTCCTGGCACGATTGATCATGGACCTGCTGCAACAATAGCTAGTCCTGATCCTTTCGAAGAGGTATGCGATAGATTATAATAATATAGATTGGTTATTGTAAGTGTCTTTTATAGTTTGCATTACCATCTCATCATCAATTAGGTCATTTAGAATAATATAGATTGGTTATTCTAAGCATCTTTTAAAGTTTTCATTACCAATTCATCGTCATTCAAGTTGTTTAGATTAATATAGATTTGTTAGTCTAAGCATCTTTTCTATTGTGAAAATATAGATTTCTCATTTGAAAACTTTTGCAATATTTTTGGCATGATTGATCATGGACCTATTGCAACAATAGCTAACTTTGATCATTTTAGAGAGGTATGTGACAAATTACAATAATATAGATTGGTTATTCTAAGTGTCTTTTATAGTTTGCATTACCATCTCATCATCGATTAGGTTATTTAGAATAATATAGATTGGTTATTCTAAGCATCTTTTATAGTTTTCATTACCAATTCATCATCATTCAGGTTGTTTAGATTAATATAGATTTGTTAGTCTAAACATCTTTTCTATTGTGACAATATAGATTTATCATTTGACAACTTTTGCAATATTTTTGGCACGATTGATCATGGACCTGTTGCAACAATAGCCAGCTCTGATCCTTTTGGAGAGGTATGCGACAAATTACAATAATATATATATTGGTTATTCTAAGCATTTTTTATAGTTTGCATTACCATCTCATCATCAATTAGGTTATTTAGAATAATATAGATTGGTTATTCTGAGCATCTTTTATAGTTTGCATTACCAATTCATCATCATTCAAGTTGTTTAGATTAATATAGATTTGTTAGTCTAAGCATCTTTTCTATTGTGACAATATAGATTTCTCATTTGACAACTTTTGCGATATTCCTGGCACAATTGATCATGGACCTGCTACAACAATAGCCAGCTCTGATATTTTGGAGAGGTATGTGATAGATTACAATAATATAGATTTGTTATTCTAAGCATCTTTTATAGTTTGCATTACCATCTCATCATTAGTTAAAGGTCATTTAGAATAATATAGATTGGTTATTCTAAGCATCTTTTTATAGTTTGCATTACCAATTCATCATCATTTAGGTTGTTTGGATTAATACAGATAAATGTTAGTCTAAGCATCTTTTCTATTGTGACAATATAGATTTCTCATTTGACAAATTTTGCGATATTCCTGGCACGATTGATCATGGACCTGTTGCAAGAATAACCAGCTCTTATCCTTTCAGAGAGGCATGCAACATATTACAATAATATAGATTTGTTATTCTAAGTGTCTTTTATAGTTTGCATTACCATCTCATCATCAATTAGGTCATTTAGAATAATATAGATTGGTTATTCTAAGCACCTTTTATAGTTTGCATTACCAATTCATCATCATTCAGGTTGTTTAGATTAATATAGATTTGTTAGTCTAAGAATCTTTTCTATTGTGGCAATATAGATTTCTCATTTGAAAAAGTTTGCACTATTCTTGGCATGATTGATCATGGACCTACTGCAGCAATAGCCAACTCTGATCCTTTCAGAGAGGTATGCGACAAATTACAATAATATAGATTTTTTATTCTAAGTGTCTTTTATTCTAAGCATCTTTTCTATTGTATGTAGTTTAACTGCTACCTTGATGGTTTGTATAGGTGCTTGTCACTCTAGAATGTCAACATGCTACTCTTGTGGAAGGCTATGCCCTAAATGCCTCCAATAGGAAAATTTTGTAAAATTTGAATTTTCAAATGTGAAACAATGTAAAAAGGTCATAATTGTGTATGAAAATAATCTAATCTAGTGATGTTTTTAGAAATATTGGTCAAATGTATGGCATTGTATAAAGGGTATGTTTAAAATGTAAAGGGGTTTGTATTTTGGAAACTCATAGGTTGAAATAGTCATACATGTGTATGCTTTGTTATTGTTATTGGGACAATTCTGTAAGAGCTTTTTGTACTTAATTGAGCTACAATCAGAGGTTTTCTTTTTGGTTCTTTCCTGTCGGTATGCTTGTTTGAACCAAGTTTTGTAATATCTCTTATTTATATATAATAAATTACAGTGGCTTGCCACTTTTTCCAAAAAAAATGGTTAAAAGGTCATGTGAAGGTCATTTCCAATGTAATTGAGTCTTTGATCTAGCAAAGTGGAAACAAGGTATTTGGGTGTGCATGATGTTCAAGTTGATTGGGTAATATTTTTTTGGTGCAAGAGCTAGGTGGATTTAAACAACGCAATTACAGTTAAAGATGAGTCAAACTCCAATTTGATCCTCAAACCCAAACATGGGTGCAACTTCACTAAAACATAGGTGGAGCACTCTTTTGTTGTCCAAGACCCCAAAATAGGCCCATTTTACAAAGAGACTCATATTTAAACACTTCCCAAACCTAAAATTTTGATGGGGAAACATTAAACAACCTACCAAACTACCAAAACCATAAATTTTTTGGTGAGATATGCTTTCTAAAGCTCTATTTCAACAAACCCTCATTTTTAGCAACTTTCATGAGATTTTTAAGGAAATCAATGTTTCTAATCTTTCCACACCCTATAAACTCATCAAACACATCTATTAGGACCTGTATAAGCTTGATCGAACCTTAAATCTTGCTTTCCCCATGTTTCATTGACATTAGTATGTTGTAACCACCATTTTTCACCTAATTTCATTCTTTTTTGCCATGCATGGCAACTCACCAACTCCACTACAGACCTTTCCAACTCTTTAAACCCACATAGTCACCTCATATAGTCCTAATAACATATACCATGACAATACCATTGAGCTACATAACGTACAATAGATGGTATGGCCTTTTAGCACTTTGGACTCTTAAGGGAAATCGTCGGTCCAATGTAGCTCGAAGTGATTCGGTGCATTTGGGTGCAAAAGGGGGCCATAACTAACATAAATGTACCCATCTGGACGTGTTGGAATAGTTCATTTGGTCGTAGGAGTTGTGGAATGAAATTTTCACCACTTTGCAACTTTACACTACTTGCATTTGGTAATTTTTCCCTCAACTAAAAACTCGTCACCACAAGAAAATTCCTCTGAGATAGCAAAAAATGAGAGAGGTTATTGTATATGGTCTCAACATGATCCCATAGCCTTAGATGGAGAGTCTGTAAGCATCACAGTTTTTGAGAAATAACCCTTCAAAGATTGTTGCCTTTTAGCACTTGAGACTCTTAAGGGAAATCGTCGGTCCAATGTAGCTTGGAGTGATTTGGTCTATTTGGGAGAAAAAGAAGACCATCCCTAGCATAAAAATACCCATCTAAATGTGTTGGAACAATCCATTTGGCTATACGAGTTACAAAATAAAAGTTGCACCACTTTGCAACTTTACACTGCTAGCATTTGACAACTTTTCCCTCAACTCAAAACTTGTCACCACAGGAAAACACCTCGGAGATAGAAAAAACAAAGAAAGGTTATTGTAGATGGTCCCAACATGATCCCATAGCCTTAGAAGGATAGTATGTAAGCATCATAGTTTCCAATAAATAGCCCTTCAAAGATTGCTACCTTTCAGCACTTTGGACTCTTAAGAGAAATTGTTGGTCCAATGTAGCTCAGAGTGACTTAACATATTTGGGTGCAAAAGAGGACCATATCTAGTGTAAACATACCCATTTGGACATGTTGGAACAATCCATTTGGTCGTACAAGTTGCAGAATGAAAGTTACACCACTTTGCAACTTTACACTGCTTGCATTTGACAACTTTTCCCTCAACTGAAAATTTGTCACCACGGGAAAATGCCTCTGAGATAGAAAAAAATAAGAGAGGTTATTGTATATGGTCCCAACATGATCCCATAGCCTTAGACAAAGAGTTTGTAAGTGTCACGGTTTCTAAGAAATAGCCCTTCAAATATTGCTACCTTTTAGCACTTTGGACTCTTAAGGAAAATCGTCGGTCCAATGTAGCTTGGAGTGATTCAACATATTTGGGTGCAAAAGAGGACCATCCCTAGCATAACATACCCATCAAGATGTGTTGGAATAGTTTGTTTGGTCGTACAAGTTGCAGAATGAAAGTTGCACCACTTTGTAACTTTTCCCTCAGCTGAAAAATTATCACCATAGGAAAACGCCTTTGAGATAGATAAAACCAAGAGAGATATTGTAGAGGGGCCCAACACGATCCTATAGCCTCATAAAAAATTTTTGTAGGCATCACGGTTTTTGAGTAACAGTTCATCAAAGATTGCTACCCTTTTGCACTTTGGACTCTTAAAGGATTTCATCGGTTAAACATAGCTCAGACTGCTTTGGCCTATTTGGCTGTGAAAGGGGACCATACCTAACCTAAACGCACCCATCTAGACTTGTTGGAATAGTCATTTTGGTCGTACGAGTTGTAGAGCAAGATTTATTTATGCCCTTACAAGTAGTTTTCAGCCTCCAACTGAACTCCAACACTGATTTTCGTGTGAAAAAAAGCCATGAGACCATACCTTAGTGCTTACTATTATGCTTTGATTAATTTTTTCCAAGCATCCATAGCTTGTTTGAAATCACTTGTTTTAGGATTTTAGCCATAGCAGCAAGACAATGAACTATTTGATAAAACACTTTGGCAGACATGTATGAAAAATGTGGTAGCATAGACAAACTTTTGAAAAAAATGCCTCAAAGAAATGAGGTCTCATGGTGATGGAATGCCATGACAATCAAAATTGCTTTGATTGTCATGGCATTCCATCACCATGAGACCTCATTTCTTTGAGGCATTTTTTCAAATAGTTCATTTCCTTGTCTATGCTATTGCTTACTATTATTCTTTGATAGAATTTTTCCAAGCATCCATAGCTTGTTCGAAAGCGCCTATTTTAGGCTTTTAGCCATAGTAGCAAGACGGTGAATTGTTTGATAAAATAATTTGGTAGACATGTATGAAAAATGTGGTAGCATAGACAAGGCAGTGAACTATTTGAAAAAAATGCCTCAAAGAAATGTGGTCTCATGGTGATGGAATGTCACGACATGCACATATGGGCCCTAGACTACTCTAACTACCCTTGGTCTATCATGGGGCATACCTCCACTGACGCCCTGGAAGGGTTTAATGTCAAAGTAATTGGCATGATTCCTTAACACAAACTCAGTGTATAATTTTTTAATAAAGTAAAATGGTATATCACTATTGTTGTTGGGTGGTTTATCAAAAATCATACACCAATGATCCCAAAAGTTATCTACAATGTCCTTATTTGTGCACCATTTTATAGAAAGTTTTGGTTTATTAACATTAACTGGCAAACTGGTGTGGGGGTTAACAAATAAAGAGGCTATTTGGGCTTTTGTTATTTAGAGATCTTTCACATCTTCGTAAGACAATCCATAGGAGTAATATTCCCTCATGGTTTCTTGCCACGAAAGAAAGGCATTATGTTGGGTGGAGAGGGTTTCTATATTTTTAATTATTTCCTTCAATGTGTTTGTCATCTAGGATAATCGAGGGATTGTCTTATAAACATCACAAATGCCCCTCAATTGCTCCAATTTTTCACCAATTAAGTCTTCAATTGATGGGTGTGGAGGTGGTGGAGAGTTTGGAATTTGTGTGTTTTCATTCTCAGCCATAATACTTGATTGAAGTTAAAAACTAATTAATCTAATTGAAATTACACAATATAAATGAAATTATTGTAAAAAAACCCTAGTTTTTAATAAAAATCCATAAAAAACCCTAATTTTGAATAGAAATCCATAACAAACTCTAGTTTTTAATAAAAATCCATAAACAACACTAGTTTTTAAAATAAAAATCCATAAAAAACACTAGTTTTTAATAAAAATCCATTAAAAACTCTACTTTTTAATAAGAATCCATAAAAAACTAGTTAAAATTATACAAAACTAATAGAAAAATTGATTAAAACAAAAATAAAACCAAAAAATTACCTTGCAAATCGGATATCAGCTCGAATTAGATACCGGATTGCCCCAAGTCATGCTCATTTTGTTTTCTGTTGTTTAAAATGATTGGAAATTATTTTAAATGGCCACTTTTACCTATGTATACCCGGATCGAATATCCAATTCAAATTGGATATCTGATTCGGATCAGATATCCAATTTGAGATTCTTTGCTTTGGACATTGATTTGGAGCAATGTACTAACATCCAACCCAAAAAAAAGTCAACTCAAAATTTTTGCATTTTTTGGTGGATGCAAAACACAACTTATTTCACATTGCCACTTTTTGGCCCATCATGATCCTGCACATACCCTTTAATATATGTTCACTTACTTGATCTTTTTTGTTAGTTCTTCTATAGGTAGTCATTGTTAATTAAATAATTATTTGTTCCTTACTTTCCATAAATTCCACACAAACATTGTGGGGCCAACATCCCATAAACTAATGCATATAAATTTTATGTATGGATGGGGCCATCTGTAATGCCCCGTCTTAATAACCTAAGAATGTAGCAAATGTGTTATAAAGGTGTAATAAATTTTTTTTTAGAATATTAATACTAAGTTATTTAATTGCATACATTCTTAGGTTAAACGACGTTACACTACTTTGAGTTTTCCATAAGTGACTTAAGTATTTCGCATTGCACATAATAAAGATTAACATAAAGAAACATTACATAATAATAAATTTTCCATTCAAGATATAATAAAGTACAAACATGTTTTCCATACATTGCATTGATATGATATTACAATACTCATCCATCTGATGAGGTAGTTCAATAATGATTACAAATACAATTACATTGTTCACCTCTTATACATTTGAGGGATGTTTTCAAATACAAGTTTACAATATACAAGGATGAAAGTATAGAAGAAATCCATATGTGAGCTCTCCATCCATGAAGCTGTCAATGCTACGATCAACTGGGGACCCAACGGAGTAAGGTGCACGTTCCACCCAACCATGTGGTACCCGTAGGTCCACCCCCGTGCTAGGAGATAGTAATAAGGTTACCTAGACCTAATCTACTAACCCTAGAAACTAGTACACAACATCTAATGGTTACATTGCTTCCAGATTTTGACAATTAATTGAAACACAAACTCATGGTTGACTGTTATTCTAGGTGGAGTGTCATCACAACGATGCAAAGGTTACCCTAGTGTTTCTTCCTAGGTTCCGGCCCCCAATCCTTGGGTTACCCTGGTAACCTCTTACAAAACCTGGCCCCTATTGCATACTGTTGCGGAATCAAATGCCTCTTGAAGAAACAAGACATTGATTTTTCCATTCTATGCCTTCTCATCTTATACTCATGACTGAAGAAGCTCAAGAGTCATAAGAGAGGCATGTACATCTTGTTAAGTGTTTTTAACCTAACTACTGTGTTCTTTAGTTTTCACTGACTTACTTAACTAATTGTAAGTTACCCTAACACCACTTTGTGTGTCGGCCCTTACAACTAGCCACTCCCCTAAACATAACATGGGAATCTAGGTTTTCTTGACTAAGGTTTACAAAGTGTACAAAGATACAACAAGCAATTTCCAACACCATATATGACAAACAACAACATCTGTTTTCACAAAATCTAGAAATCGAGTACCAAACTAAAATCTTGCACACAACTTAGTCAACACATAAACCCAACTTAACAATCATAATTCCCACAGTAAAAATTGATCTGGAAGACTTGAAAACACATAAAAATCCCCATTTGCCCAATATAAGAAAATACAATTTAAAAACAAATCAAGGAAAATAAACTTTTATAACTAAGATTTACTACATTTAGTCAAATCTAAAAGAAATATCAAGAAGTTAAATCAACAGGTTATAATTCTCTTCTTGACAATATAAAAGAAATAATTGTGTTCTCAAAACTAATCTTCATTAACTCAGTTTCATATAGTAACATAATCATCAATTGAATTAATACAAATATTCACTTAATAAAATCAAATTTCTCTATATATTCTTATTATTGTTCCAAAATATGACAATCACTTAAATATATATATATATATTTTATTTAAGTAATTATTTTATTTTACTAATTATATTAGTTTATAATTATTATCCCAAATAAATTCTTAAACATTTAATAAACATATATTATATATTTTAATAACATATATTATATACAATATATATTTTAAATATATCATATATAAAATACGTATTAATAATATATCAAACATAAAAAGAAAAAGATATAAAACTTAATTTAAAACCATGTATTTTAATTGGCACACAGCTTTTACTGTGCGCCATTCCCTGTGAGGGGGTTTGGCTGCTACGCAGCCTCCCCACAGGGCCGCAGGCTGTGGGCAGCGACTGCCCACAGTCCGCAACCCTTGTGGGGCGGCTGTGGTAGCCCAGCCCCCACACCCATATACTTTTAATTTTTTTAAAAAAAATTCTTGTATGAAATTTTGAATTCGCCGTACAACGGCGTTTTTTCAAAAACGCAAATTTTAATCTCTATTTTCTTTTAAAGAATGCATAAATTTTTGAACAACAATTTGACAGTAATTTTACCAGATATTTACAGTCAATTTATATATATGGAAAATATTAAATTCTTACAAGAATTTATTTGAAGAATAAAATAAATTTTCAGAGGGTTTAACAGTAAGAAAAATTGGGGAAAATTTTTTACATACTTCTACAGAATTTTCTTTTTTTTATAAAATAAAATCACATACAAATAAATTATTTCCTGTATGTTCACTTTCCCTTTCCCTTTTTAAATAAATATTTTCTTTTACAAAGATTTAAACAATTTCTACAGAGGTTTCCTGAAATCAACAAATCCTCTAAATAATAAAAAGAAACAGTAACAATTTTCCAAATTATAAAAGAATTACAGATGATTATTCTTTTCTTTCATAGAATCCTTTTCATTTAAACACAATAAAATATTTACAGAAGCTTCCCTTTCCAAATCAAACAAAATAACTTTTAAAGAGGAATACCTGTATTCCTATGCTATCTGGTGAAGAAACCCTTGTAGCCTCTCTTGCCTGTAGGTTCCAATTCCTTCCCGCAAAGCCAATTCCAAAATAACCAACCACCAAGAATCTTCCAAAGGATCTTCCAATTCCAAAATCAACCAAAATAAAACAGAAAGATAATTTCCACAGTAAGGGAATTTTTGCCAGTATTCAGAAAATTTCCCCGTGAAAATTTTTCAACAACCTCTGTGATTTCCCGAGATCCACAATAACCTCCCGTAACAAATTTTCTCAACAACCTCATAAAAGCACTGGCACACTTTTCGAGAAGTGGTTATGAGAAATATCTTCTCCTCTTCTCGGCAATTTTTCCAATTCAAATTTTTGCATGCAATTTAATTAATTTATTTAAATTTAAATCTTAAAAATCAAATTTTCAAACCACATGCAATTTATTTTATTTTATTTTCTAATTTTCTAATTCTTTTAAATACAATATAATTTATACACTTAATAATTTAACTTAATTAATTAATTTATTTAATTAAAATAGTTTAATCTTTTTTAAGACCAACTATTTAACCAAATAAGCTAACTAATATATTAAATTATCAAGTAAATTTCAATCATATTTAAATATTAATTAAATAACAATAATTAAAGCACAACATTCCAACATTAAAATTAACCAATATTTATTTTTTTCAAAAATATTTAACCAATAGAAAATACAATACAACCTATGACTCAAAACTGAAAACTGACAATGTACTAAGACCAAGGTTAAAGACTAGACTAGGATAAACCTAACTACTATCTCCCGTTCAACATTTCCATTGAGTCTTGACACGCTCATACCTGATTACACAGGTGGAGTCGGTGTCATGTACTTGCAAATCCTACAACCAAACAAATAACGTGCATACATGTATATATATATAAAAGCATTAAACAGGCACACCGTGCGGAGAAAATCATAGATATCGCAGGGCACTCGCAAGCGAGTGATACGATTCTGTTCTCCACACCAATACACTTCACAGAAAACTGACTAAATAAATGTTGTTAGTCCATCATAAGCATGTACATATCAATAAACAACATAAAGTAAACATCTACGCTAAATCATATCATATATGAAATCAATAATCATCAAAAAAGTATCATCATGTCACAAAATAATCCACCATCACTCAAAACCAGTGATCAAAATATCCAACAAAACATCATAAGGCTAACAGTATGAAAAATATCAACAGAAAGCATAAGCATAAACGGAGGGGTACTACATCCTCCCCCCCTAGGATCAGGCTTGCTCCTGAGAGCCTGCGAACAGATAGGGATAAAGTTCCCTCATGCGTGTCGCATCCTCCCAGGTAGCCGAAGCCTCATAGCTAGGATCCCATTGGACCCTCACCTGATCAACGTCTCGACCCCTGAGACCGAGCGTCCGGTGCTGAAGAATGGCCACGGGCTCCAAAGCCAGCTGCTCGTCCTCTACCTGTAACGCATTCCAATCAAGTACATCAGATATGTCAGGATGATATGGTCTAAGTACAGACACATGAAAAACATCATGAATACGAGAGAAACTGGGTGGTAAGGCGAGTCGATACGCCACGGGACCAATTCTCTCTAAGATCTCGAATGGTCCTATGAAACGAGGTGCAAGTTTAGAGCCTTTTCCATAACGGATTGGAATCTTTCGTGGTCGCACTCGAAGAAACACTCTATCACCAATAGCGAACTGTCGATCGATCCTATGCGCATCAGCATATTTCTTTTTCCTATCCTAAGCTGCTATCAAATGCTCTCTAATACGGTCAACCTGTTGCTCCATATCTCGAAGCATCTCAGGTCCAAGTAATACTCTATCCTCAAGTCAATCCCAACTCAAAGGAGTTCGACAAGGACGACCGTATAATGCCTGAAATGGTGGCATACCTATGGAACTCTAATATCCGTTGTTGTAAGAAAATTCTACTAAGTACAAGTAGTCCTCCCAATGTGATTGTTGGTCCATTACGTACATCCTAAGCATATCCTCTAATATTTGGTTAACTCTTTTAGTTTGTCCATCGGTTTGAGGATGATAGGCTGAACTAAAGTTCAATTGTGTACCTAATGCACGTTGTAACGAAGTCCATAAGGCTAAAGTAAATACAGGATCTCTATCCGATATAATCCTACGAGGAATCCCATGCAATCTAACGATATCCTCCATGAATATCCTAGCTACAGATGAAGCATTGTAAGATGATCGTACAGGTGAAAAGTGAGCTACCTTAGTCAATCGGTCAACAGTTACCATGATGGCATCATGTCGACGTGATGACGTAGGTAACCCTACTATGAAATCAATGGATATAATATCCCATTTCCATTCGGGAATGAGATGTGGCTGCAATAATCCAGCAGGATGATGATGCTCAGCTTTAACTCGCTAGCATTCAAGACATCTCGATACGTAGTCAGCAATATCACGTTTCATACCAGGCCAGAAATACAATTGCCTAAGATCGGCATGCATTTTCTTGACACCTGGATGAGCTGAATACGGAGCTCGATGAGCTTCATTCATGATTAATGTACGAATACTCTCTACATGTGGTACATAGATGTGACCTAAATGTCATAATAAACCATCTGATTCTAGGACATACCCTGCAAATCGACCTTCTAAAGGTCTACCCGATTCAATCTCTGACTTCACTTCCTGATATAATCTATCATTAGAAAGTGCAGCTACTATTTGACCTCTCAAATCAACTTCAAGAGTAGTAGCAGAGATCTCATGTCGACGACGGCTAAGAGTGTCAGCCACTACATTCTCTTTGCCTTGAACATATTTAACTTCAAAATCGTACTCACACAAGAACTCCATCCACCGTCTTTTCCTTGCATTTAAATTAGGTTGCGTAAAGATGTATTGCAAACTACGGTGATCAGTATGAAGTTCGAAGCGATGACCTAATAGAAAATGTCTCCAACGAACTAATGCATGCACTACCGCAGCTAATTCTAGGTCATGAGTAGGATAGTTTAATTCGTGGTCTTTGAGTTTGCGAGACTCATAAGCAACCACACGCACATCTTGCATCAAAACTGCTCCCAAACCCTCTAAGGATGCATCCGCACAAACTACGAAATCCTTAGTAGGATTAGGAACAATAAGTATAGGCGCATTAGTTAACTTTTCTTTAAGAGTCTGAAAAGCTAACTGACATTGTTTTGTCCAAACAAACTTCTTCCCTTTCCTTTGAAGAGAAGTAATAGGATGACCTATTCTAGAAAATCCCTCTACAAAACGTCTATAATAGCCAGCTAGTCCCATAAAACTACAAACTTCACCTACATTAGTAGGTGCGGGCCAATCCACAATAGCTTGGATCTTTGAAGGATCCACAATAATACCTTTTCCAGATATCACATGTCCAAGGTATTTTATTTCAGTTTGAAAGAAGTCACACTTCTTCAGGTTTGCATACAATTGATTTTCTCTTAGACATTGCAAAACCTATCTCAAGTGTTCTTCGTGTTCCTTCATGTTCCTCGAATAAACTAAAATTTCATCGAGAAATACCAGGACAAAGTGATCAAGGTATGTACGAAATACACCATTCATTAAACTCATGAATACTGAAGGTGCGTTCGTTAACCCAAATGGTACTACTGTGAATTCCTAGTGCCCATAACGAGTTCGAAAAGCAGTTTTATGAATGTCTGCTTCAGCTATACGTAATTGATGATAACTAGATTTCAAATCAATTTTAGAGAACACATTAGCTCCCTTAATTTGATCAAATAGATCATCGATTCTAGGCAAAGGATAATGATTCTTAATCGTAACCTTGTTCAATTGACGATAGTCAATACACAGCCTAAGAGATCTGTCCTTCTTCTTCACGAAGATGACAGGTGCTCCCCAAGGGGAAACACTTGGACGAATGAAACCCTTTTATAAAAGTTCCTCTAATTCCTGAGTCGTCATTCTATAAGGAGCTCTAGATATAGGCTCAACTCCAGGAACTAGGTCAACTCTAAAGTCAATATCCCTTTTTGGTGGCATTCCAGGAATGTCATCGGGAAATACATCTACGAATTCCCTAAGAATAGGATGATCATCAAGAGATACCTCTCAACTCTCACCCTCATCTAAATCAGTAACTATTGTTGCAAACAGTTGACATCCCTGTCGAAGACATCTCTTTAATTGCATAGCAGATATCATCCGCAAAGAGATAGGTCTTTGAATACCTATGATTTCTACTTTCGCACCTAAATCATTAATGCAACTAACTGTCTTAAGTCGACAGTCAATTACAGCATGATAAGATGCTAGCCAATCCATACCTAGTACTATATCGTATGATCCTAAGGGTGTAACATATAAATCTACTAAGGTAGTTAACGTACCAATTTTAAGGTCACAGTTATGTACTAAGTTATCTACTGCTACTTTCCCCCCTGAGGCGAATTCAACTTGCCATTTACCACCTTGTTTTACCACCACAAGACCACAACGGTCAACAATGGTCGATGAAATAAAGGAGTCAGTGGCTCCAGAATCAAAAAGTATAGAAACACTAACACCATTTAACTTACCTAAAGTTTTGACCACCGTATTCTGGTGATCGGCTTGGCGGTCATTAACCGCTGCATATACTGTATGCACTCGTCCTACATCACCCACTGTAGGCTCTAAAACTGTAGGTCGAGGCCCATAACCAGTAGAACCTCTCATCGGACACTGCTTAGCTATGTGCCCATGTTGCCCACATGAATAACAACCTGTGCCTGTGCCTCTACTAAATCCTCTACCACCCAAAGGTACATTGGACTGCTGATAACTACCCCTACTGACGATAGACTGAGCACTCTGCGCAGGCTGAACCTGCCTATTGCGCTTGTTGCGCCACCAGTTACGACCCTTTCCTGATTGAGGACTGTTTTGTTGTTGTGGTTGAGGGTTATTGTTCTTTTGAGGTGTTCTTTGTTGTTGCTGCCCACCCTTTGTGGGTGTCTGTTGGTTCTTGGAAGAACCACCTGTCTGTGCCTGTCCACCCTGTGGACTAAAACCTGCTGTAGGAGCACTCCCAATCTGCACTCCTGTATGCCCACCTAAAGCCATGATAAGGTTCTCCTCAACTATGTGAGCCTTCTCCACTGCGACTTCCATAGTCTTTGGCTCAAAGACTCGGACACCACCACTGATATGGGCGTTTAAGCCCCTAATGAAATGTTGTACTAGCATAAGCTCATCATCGCCAATACCAGCATACTGCTTGAGTTCGTAGAACCTACGTTCATATTGCTCTACAGAAAGAGCTAACTGACGTAGATCGTGGAACTCATCAGCCCTACGCTGCCTCCAATGTTCCGAAAGGAATTGTGCTCTGAACCTCTCGAGAAACATCTCCCAAGACATAGAACCAATATCTATATGGAGCTTCTGCTCCTCTAGGCACCACCATGTAGAGGCGAATCCTCTCAAGTGCATAATAGCGCATCTGGCACAGGTATTGCTACCGTAAGGGTGCATGGCAAAGCATCTACCCAAATCTAGTAGCCAGGTCTCAGCCTCTAAACCTCCTCCTGAACCATCAAAGGTAGGAGGGCGTGCTCTCAGTAAATCCCTCATGTGACCAGCAATAATAGAATCCTGATGTGTTGTGTCCTCTACTCTCCTAGGGGATCTATCCCTCTCTCTCACAACCTCCTGCTCATCTACCTGTCTAGGTCCAAGACGAGCTAGGACCTCCTCTAAAAGTGGACGTATCTGAGAACCCTCTACTGCTGACTGTTTGGGATTCTGTCCCTCATTCCTCTGACCCATCTGTTCTGCTTGGTCACTGTGGTGAGGGCTAGGAGGGGGAGTAACCTGAGGGATTGGCCCTCGGCCTCCACCTCGACCTCTACCACGACCTCTTCCTCCTCGCCTAGGCATGTTCCTACACATAACAATTTATGAGTCTTAAATACTATTCAACCAAGGTTATTAGTTGCGACACTACGTACTAGGTCAACCTAATGGGCTCAAGATTACCTAGAGCGTCCAATGTTTGTAACCTGGCTCTGATACCAATCTGTAATGCCCCGTCTTAATAACTTAAGAATGTTGCAAATGTGTTATAAAGGTGTAATAAAATTTTTTTTAGAATATTAATACTAAGTTATTTAATTGCATACATTCTTAGGTTAAACGACGTTACACTACTTTGAGTTTTCCATAAGTGACTTAAGTATTTCGCATTGCACATAATAAAGATTAACATAAAGAAACATTGCATAATAATAAATTTTCCATTCAAGATATAATAAAGTACAAACATGTTTTCCATACATTGCATTGATATGATATTACAATACTCATCCATCTGATGAGGTAGTTCAATAATGATTACAAATACAATTACATTGTTCACCTCTTATACATTTTGAGGGATGTTTTCAAATACAAGTTTACAATATACAAGGATGAAAGTATAGAAGAAATCCATATGTGAGCTCTCCATCCATGAAGCTCTCAATGCTACGATCAACTGGGGACCCAACGGAGTAAGGTGCACGTTCCACCCAACCATGTGGTACTCGTAGGTCCACCCCCCGTGCTAGGAGATAGTAATAAGGTTACCTAGACCTAATCTACTAACCCTAGACACTAGTACACAAAATCTAATGGTTACATTGCTTCCAGATTTTGACAATTAATTGAAACACAAACTCATGGTTGAATGTTATTCTAGTTGAAGTGTCATCACAACGATGCAAAGGTTACCCTGGTGTTTCTTCCTAGGTTCCGGCCCCCAATCCTTGGGTTACCCTGGTAACCTCTTACGAAACCCAACCCCTATTGCATACTGTTGCGGAATCGAATGCCTCTTGAAGAAACAAGACATTGATTTTGCCATTCTAGGCCTTCTCATCTTATACTCATGACTGAAGAAGTTCAAGAGTCATAAGAGAGGCATGTACATCTTGTTAAGTGTTTTTAACCTAACTACTGTGTTCTTTAGTTTTCACTGACTTACTTAACTAATTGTAAGTTACCCTGACACCACTTTGTGTGTCGGCCCTTACAACTAGCCACTCCCCTAAACATAACATGGGAATCTAGGTTTTCTTGACTAAGGTTTACAAAGTGTACAAAGATAGAACAAGCAATTTCCAACACCATATATGACAAACAACAACATATGTTTTCACAAAATCTGGAAATCGAGTACCAAACTAAAATCTTGCACACAACTTAGTCAACACATAAACCCAACTTAACAATCATAATTCCCACAGTAAAAATTGATCTGGAAGACTTGAAAACACATAAAAATCCCCATTTGCCCAATATAAGAAAATACAATTTAAAAACAAATCAAGGAAAATAAACTTTTATAACTAAGATTTACTACATTTAGTCAAATCTAAAAGAAATATCAAGAAGTTAAATCAAAAGGTTATAATTCTCTTCTTGACAATATAAAAGAAATAATTGTGTTCTCAAAACTAATCTTCATTAACTCAGTTTCATATAGTAACATAATCATCAATTGAATTAATACAAATATTCACTTAATAAAATCAAATTTCTCTATATATTCTTATTATTGTTCCAAAATATGACAATCACTTAAATATATATATATATATATATATATATATTTATTTAAGTAATTATTTTATTTTACTAATTATATTAGTTTATAATTATTATCCCAAATAAATTCTTAAACATTTAATAAACATATATTATATATTTTAATAACATATATTATATACAATATATATTTTAAATATATCATATATAAAATATGTATTAATAATATATCAAACATAAAAAGAAAAAGATATAAAACTTAATTTAAAACCATGTATTTTAATTGGCACGCAACTTTTACTGTGCGTCATTCCCTGTGAGGGGGTTTGGCTGCTACGCAGCCTCCCCACAGGGCCGCAGGCTGTGGGCAGCGACTGCCCACAGTCCGCAACCCTTGTGGGGCGGCTGTGGTAGCCCCAAGCCCCACACCCATATACTTTTAAATTTTTTTTAAAAAAAATTCTTGTATGAAATTTTGAATTCGCCGTACAATGGCGTTTTTTCAAAAACGCAAATTTTAATCTCTATTTTCTTTTAAAGAATGCATAAATTTTTGAACAACAATTTGACAGTAATTTTACCAGGATATTTACAGTCAATTTATATATATGGAAAATATTAAATTCTTACAAGAATTTATTTGAAGAATAAAATAAATTTTCAGAGGGTTTAACAGTAAGAAAAATTGGGGAAAATTTTTTACATACTTCTACAGAATTTTCTTTTTTTTTTTTAAAATAAAATCACATACAAATAAATTATTTCCTGTATGTTCACTTTCCCTTTCCCTTTTTAAATAAATATTTTCTTTTACAAAGATTTAAACAATTTCTACAGAGGTTTCCTGAAATCAACAAATCCTCTAAATAATAAAAAGAAACAGTAACAATTTTCCAAATTATAAAAGAATTACAGATGATTATTCTTTTCTTTCATAGAATCCTTTTCATTTAAACACAATAAAATATTTACAGAAGCTTCCCTTTCCAAATCAAACAAAATAACTTTTAAAGAGGAATACCTGTATTCCTATGCTATCTGGTGAAGAAACCCTTGTAGCCTCTCTTGCCTGTAGGTTCCAATTCCTTCCCGCAAAGCCAATTCCAAAATAACCAACCACCAAGAATCTTCCAAAGGATCTTCCAATTCCAAAATCAACCAAAATAAAACAGAAAGATAATTTCCACAGTAAGGGAATTTTTGCCAGTATTCAGAAAATTTCCCCGTGAAAATTTTTCAACAACCTCTGTGATTTCCCGAGATCCACAATAACCTCCCATAACAAATTTTCTCAACAACCTCATAAAAGCACTGGCACACTTTTCGAGAAGTGGTTATGAGAAATATCTTCTCCTCTTCTCGGCAATTTTGCCAATTCAAATTTTTGCATACAATTTAATTAATTTATTTAAATTTAAATCTTAAAAATCAAATTTTCAAACCACATGCAATTTATTTTATTTTATTTTCTAATTTTCTAATTCTTTTAAATACAATATAATTTATACACTTAATAATTTAACTTAATTAATTAATTTATTTAATTAAAATAGTTTAATCTTTTTAAGACCAACTATTTAACCAAATAAGCTAACTAATATATTAAATTATCAAGTAAGTAAATTTCAATCATATTTAAATATTAATTAAATAACAATAATTAAAGCACAATATTCCAACATTAAAATTAACCAATATTTATTTTTTTCAAAACAATTTAACCAACAGAAAATACAATACAACCTATGACTCAAAACTGAAAACTGACAATGTACTAAGACCAAGGTTAAAGACTAGACTAGGATAAACCTAACTACTATCTCCCGTTCAACATTTCCGTTGAGTCTTGACACGCTCAGACCTGATTACACAGGTGGAGTCGGTGTCATGTACCTACAAATCCTGCAACCAAACAAATAACGTGCATACATGTATATATATATATATATATATACATATATAAAAGCATTAAACAGGCACACCGTGCGGAGAAAATCACAGATATCGCAGGGCACTCGCAAGCGAGTGATACGATTGTTCTCCACACCAATACACTCACAGAAAATTGACTAAATAAATGTTGTTAGTCCATCATAAGCATGTACATATCAATAAACAACAGAAAGTAAACATCTACGCTAAATCATATCATATCTGAAATCAATAATCATCAAACAAGTATCATCATGTCACAAAATAATCCACCATCACTCAAAACCAGTGATCAAAATATCCAACAAAACATCATAAGGCTAACAGTATGAAAAAGTATCAACAAAAAGCATAAGTATAAATGGAGGGGTACTACATCTTTAAGACCAACTATTTTAACCAAATAAGCTAACTAATATATTAAATTATCAAGTAAGTAAATTTCAATCATATTTAAATATTAATTAAATAACAATAATTAAAGCACAATATTCCAACATTAAAATTAACCAATATTTATTTTTTTCAAAACAATTTAACCAATAGAAAATACAATACAACCTATGACTCAAAACTGAAAACTGACAATGTACTAAGACCAAGGTTAAAGACTAGACTAGGATAAACCTAACTACTATCTCCCGTTCAACATTTCCGTTGAGTCTTGACACGCTCAGACCTGATTACATAGGTGGAGTCGGTGTCATGTACCTGCAAATCCTGCAACCAAACAAATAACGTGCATACATGTATATATATATAAAAGCATTAAACAGGCACACCGTGCGGAGAAAATCACAGATATCGCAGGGCACTCGCAAGCGAGTGATACGATTCTATTCTCCACACCAATAAACTTCACAGAAAACTGACTAAATAAATGTTGTTAGTCCATCATAAGCATGTACATATCAATAAACAACAGAAAGTAAACATCTACGCTAAATCATATCATATCTGAAATCAATAATCATCAAACAAGTATCATCATGTCACAAAATAATCCACCATCACTCAAAACCAGCGATCAAAATATCCAACAAAACATCATAAGGCTAACAGTATGAAAAAGTATCAACATAAAGCATAAGCATAAACGGAGGGGTACTACACCATCTATTAAAAATAGTAAGTAGGTCTACATGGACAGTGCCCAACTAACCCAATTTACTATAGATCCATGTCCAACATTATTTAAACCTAAAATTTAATAATAAATATATTTTTTGATTAATTATAATTCATAATAGAATAATGCATAGTTAATTCTTACATTGAATAGAAAATTTACTAAATTATAAAATTTTATTTATAATTACCTTGGGATCAATACCAAAGGGAACCTCTAGGAAGGTATTTATCATGACCATACTCTCCAACATAGAAGGATGACGTGTCTCACCTTGTATGGTATACTCATTGTGTGGAGCATCCTCCTTAGCTTGTATAGAAACCTCATCAACATATACGTCCCATGCTTTTATCCCCATCATGAATTCCTCTTACTTATAATTATATACAACCATACAATCATGGTAAATGTGTGGAGATACCTAATATATTGACAACTTACCCTCATAACCCTATGGTAGATTCATGTACTATGTCAAACCAAGGGCTACATCAACAACCTAATTGTCTAGAGAGTTTGAACCTCTATACTCTCATTCACAATTAAAGGGATCTTGACATGGAAAAAAGATAGATAACTATTAAAGTATCTTATAAACTATTATTTATCTTGCAGCTAAATTTTTCTCAAGCCTATAAATATTAAATATGAAAATAATTTGAAATCTTGTTGAGGGAAACTCAAAATAAAGTTTTATTAGAGGATATTGAGTAACCTTGAATGGTTATCACATGGGATCTAGTTAAACACCATCCATCATCTATCTCAAAATTTATTCTTTATTTACTTATGATTGCACGGGTTAATTGAAAACATTAATAATTTTTTTCTAAATATACATTAGTTTTTAGGTTATCACATAATTCATAAATTATATTGGATAATATTTTTATCATTGGTCTCTCCATAAGATAATTCTATAATATAAAAATAATGATAATTTTCTCTATACCTATCAGGTATGTGCAAGATCATCATGGAAAAAATAGGCCCTTAAGTGGCAAAAAAATTAGAAAAATTAGAGTTAGGCAACTTAACGTAAAAATTTGAATAAGTTATCTATATTATTTCAAAATTATGTAAGAATAGAATCTCTAGAAAATTGAATGTAGTTTCTAAACTACTAGGTTTGTTTAAAAAATAAAAAATCTATTTGGTGAAAATTTGAAATTTCAATGCAATAGTACTTAAATTTAAGGGAAAAAATAAGAAGTAGGTGTGTGTCTAACCATCCTAACCACAATAAAATGTTAAATTTTTTTTATAATATTTTAGATATAAGTAGAAGACTCATGGCCCGATGTAATGCATATTTTTTTGTAATTTTTTTCCATGTAAATAATTAATTATGATTTTTTTATTACAACTTAAAAAAAAAATAAAAACCTTGTATGTCTAACCAACTTAACTTGGTCAAAACTTCATGAAATTCATTTTTTCTTTTTTTAATCCTATAGTATGCAAAGCATAGAATGTGACACATATTTTGGATTCAAAAAATGTGATACCGTTTGGAAGTTATAGATGTTTTTCAATCAGTCTATCAATCAAGACTTTAGTCGTAATTTGAATAGAAAATGAATAATAATTACTTATTAAATTCAAAGTAACGTATAATTTATATTGGTGGAAAGATGAGAATCTCCTTTAAAAACTCGTTTCATCAATTTTGGGCAAGAAAAAATTCGTCAACCACATACCCATCATATTGCCACTTTTTGTCCCATCATGATCCTGCACATACCCTATCACCTTATATTTATCTTCCAAGTCATGAGATCAATATAACATATCAAATATTTTGATGATGCTACATGAGTGTGGTGGTGGTTTCTTATGGTATGAGGATTTTTAAGGTTTCTAAAAATAATTGAAGCTTATTTTTATTATTTATAACTTTTCTAAAAATATTTCATTATTTTTTACAAGGATGCATAAGAATTATAGAAGGAAGTCGAGGGGGATTTTCCTATCATGCTCTTTTGAATCATTTTTTTAATGAAATTTATTAGGTGAAGGAGATTTTTGAGGTGGATGAGGCTTTGAATTCATTTAAAATAAAAATTCAACAAATCTATACCAATGCAAGATAAATAGTTTAATATTTTAGCTAAAATGATAAAAATATAATATAAAATCACCTCTTGAATGACAAGGCATCATTAATGGGGTAGAAATCACATTGATTTAGCTTAGAAATATTGTTGTTTTTTTCTTCACTCATATTTTATTCTACATTGGGAAAATAGAATGAGAAAGGGCTAGTCATGATTATAATTTTTACAAACATAATATGAGCATACATTATAACAATATCACATTATAATGTGAGTAGGTTGTAATCTTAATACACTATAATGTGCTCACATCTAGATTTGAATTAAATAAGCCTAAAAGCAATCACATTTATTATGTGGCCAAACCCAAAAACACAAATACATGAGTATATTATAATTTATTTTAACTCTAGAATAATTTTTACCCCCATATTTACGTGCATACCATTTTAGTATAATCCTAAATATTGTGTTCTCCTAATAATTCATTCTATTTTCCAAAAATAGAAAACTCGATCTCACAATTCCCTAATTCACTACTAAAAATCATTAGTTCTTGAAGGATTCAAATATTTTTTTTAAGTTAAGAAAAATATTATTTTTAGTTGCCACTTCTATAAAGCATGGGATTGCCATAACTTCTTGACGGAAAAAGAGACATTTTGAAGTGTAATATTGATCTTTTCTGCATCAAAAAAATTATTTATAGAGAAATATAACTTCAAGTGATCTAACCAATTGTCTACAACATCTATATTTTTGTTACCATCAAACTTTGGAATATTTAAATTTATGTTTAGGAACCTAGTGGAACTCAACCACTAAAATATTTTGAAAATATAGTTTTGGTGATAATTTGATGGGTCTCATTTTTTTATGTTGATCTTTAGATGCTTTGATATAATTCAATGAGACACAATATGAACCCCACTCTAATATCAATAATCTAAATTCTAGATGGTCTAGGAGATAATGCTCTAGATAAGTAACTATATGTGTTGTTTGTATGTTGTAAGAAAATGGAGACAATTTGTTAGATAAAGAATTATAATACAATTTTGGAAGATTTTTTTAAAAATCTATGCACATTTTATATGGGTGAAAGTACAAACCTTTGTCACTCTTTTTGGTGAGTCACTTTCTTCTTGATGAGATGTGGTTGAACCTAGTTCAAAGTTATAGAAGTGATTAGACTAACCTTCATATGGTGTATATGCAACATCTAATTAGCAAAAGAGGGCTTGGCCCAACCAAGTTTGGCTGGATCCCCCTTTACAGTAAAACCAAATTTTATCTTTTATTTTTGTGGGGTTAGGTTGAAGGGGTCTAGGTGAAATCCCCTCAACATATTTATTGGAAAACTATCTAACAAGTTTTTATCTCCAAATTCTTTTGTTTCCAAATTAAGGGTCAACCTTTTTCCCATTACTTATGAATTTTTAAAATTCAAATTGAGTATTTAGAAAAATAATAAATACCATTTGGTACATCTTATTGAACAAATTTTGAAAATATAGCCTTGATTATATTGTAATTCTATTTATGAGATGTGTGGGTCATTACTCGAAAAGCTAGGGTTAATTCCATTATTAAATATAAAATAAGTTTTTTATTGCATTTGAGTAGAGAATCTTAGTCAAACTATTTTTTCATTTTTTATATAAAAGATAATATATTTTTGGGACATGAGACCTTAGACATTCATTATGAAAAAATATTTTTCATTTTTTTTTACTTATAATGATATTGATAATTTAAAAAAAACCTTTTTAATTTTTATTTTTTTAAAAAAAATAGTCACAAATTACTAGAAAATCAATATTTCATTAATTTAAAGTATTCCAAAATTTGAAACATATATATTGATTTCATGTGTCTCAACCTAAAATACTAAAAGTTAAAATTTTGTGCTTTCACCCGTATAACATACTCTCAAGGGAGGAATATAATTGTATATTTTCTCATATCTATTCTAAATCTACTTATGTCTTTAATCTCTATTTGTATCTTCTTATTTTTTAAATGTATATTTATAGATTACATATTTGTGAAAATAAAATATTATTATAAAAATTCAAATGATTAAGATTCTCTATCCAACTTCATTTCTTTCATGTAAACATTTAACGCATGATAACTAACTAATAAAATTTTGATTAAATGAGAATGTTTTTATTAAACAAAAATGTTAAATGTAAAACAACAAATTGATATTCATATATTCAATAAATACAATAAATAATTAAAACATAAATATAATTAAATAAATGCAAACAAAACATTTAAAATGATTATTTCAATAAAAAATTTAAGACTTAATTTTTCAAAAATATCACTATTTTATAATTTATAAGAATAATACATTTATGTTGAGATTTTATTTGAATACTTAATTTAGACATTCCTTGAATACTTAATTTAGACATTCCTCTACAATGACTAAACAAATTGCTTTCCAAATAAAGATAGATTTGACATACTAAACAAATTGCTTTCCAAATAAAGATAGATTTGACATCCTATCATTGAAGAATGATTCTCCATTATTATTATTTTGTTAATTCACAACATTCATTCCCTGTTAAGTAATTTCTCTTTCTCTTTTTAGGGCTTCATTAAGAAGTATTTTACCACCATTGCCATCTTATTCTTTTCCCTTTATTCCACCAGGGAATAAAACCTTGGTATAATCTAGACATTCCTTGTAGATTGTTATATATTTTGAAGCATATCTCCAACTACAAACATCGTAAGCAATCAATGCATGAGAGGGGCCTTCATTCACTATCCACCATTAAAGTGATAAAGCACAAACTGAAAGATGGCTTGGCATATAAATGTTTTCTTGTCTGTAGTGTTGTGCATTCAAAGCACCAGCTCACCAATTACAAAGCGAATGGAAAGTGAAGTTGAATGACAGAGAAATAAAGTTGGTTTTCATTGAGAACGTCTATTTTATGGGGGGAAGGGGAATTGAAGAAAAAGAAACGATGATTGAGAACGTCGACCTAGAAATTCGGCTCGCAGTGTAAGTGACTTGGAGGGGGCTGCGCTGTGGTCCAACGGTAACATATTCGAATAGTTGTTCTTCTAATTTTTGTTTTGTATTTTTCTGCCCACTGTTATGAGGACCATTTTCGTCCCCACAATACAAATTGGAAGTTGGAACCTTTCACAGCTCAGTAAGAGAGAATTCTTTTCCTTAATTGAAGAAGCTCACAAAAGTACAAACACGCAGAGGAGAACATCAGAGTCCACATATACGATGGTCCACAAACAAAACGTTGAAAGAAAGTCATTCTCATTGTTTTCAATATTTTTGTACGTTGGGGTGGAAATAAGGTTGCTTCATGTGTAACTAGTTTAGTGTAAAACGGAAGCTTTTAAAAGTTTGGGTGAGTGAGCCATCATTTGACTGGCTTTGTTTTCTACTAACAGGTTGTAGACGCTCTCCTTTGTGGCTACATGGATATGTTTCATGGTTTAATTATTGGGATAAAAAGGATTAGATAAGTAAAATGTAGACCTTATTAAGAAGAAAATCTATAGAGAGAATACATTTGTTGAGCTGCTGTTTGTGGACTTGTTAGGACTTGAACCAGCAATCTTTTATTTTCTGTTGGAGGGCTCTATCATTAAGTTAGTGATCCATTAAGTTAGTGACTTCTTTTTGGCTAATCATTGTTAGTTTGGATGTGACTTATTTCCAACACCCCCTATACGCTACATTGTACGTGCTTGGGGCTCCTAGTGTAATGAAATTACTTGCACAAAAGAAGAATATACTATGAAATACTATGCAAATACTTGATAATAACTGAGAAGAACAAGCCACTTTGAAGGGGCAAACTTCCAAATATCTCGAATGAGAAATCATTTCACAATTTGATAATAATTTAAACATACTTATGCTCCTATATATGCCTAATTATGCCCTGGCCACCACCCAAGCCAAATTATACACTTAAATATGACACTTAGAAACACCTAAATATCTAAATAAGAATATAATAATGATCATATAACTTAATTAAGAGTTAAGATAGCTACAAACCAACTACTCATAACCCTAGGCACACTTTCAGATTAAGGGCATAACATGGCCCCTCTTTCAAAGAAGCATTGTCCTCAATGAGCTAATCAAATATGAATGTTTCGATATGAACTCTTCACACTCCCATGTGGCACCTTAAATTGGTAAATTCTTTTGCTAGCTGAGATACCCAATAAGTGTTCTAGTCCTCAACTTCTTTGTGTGTTTTTAAAGAACTAAATCTAGTTCCATTATGTAGGAATCTTACACCCAATCACATTATTCAAACATGAAACATGAAAAATGGATGTATCTTTGCTTTTGAAAGTAACCCAAGCTTGCAAGAAACATTACCTAGATCTTTTGCATGATTTAGTATGGTCTAAATATTTTAGACTCAACTTCTTGTTCTTTTGTTTGAACCACTTTAGTGGCATTTGCTTATAAGACTATAATCTTGAGAAAACCTAGTCCCCAACTTCAAAACTCCTTCACTATGGCATTGGTTAGCCTATTGCATCATTTGATTTTGTGTCATGGCTAGATTCTTCTTGAGTCTTGAAAGTACCTATTGTTGATGATGCATGTGGTCCTCCATATACCCTTAATGATAATGTGATGGATGGAGGATGGTATCCATATAGTTTCATAAATAGAGACACTTTTGATTAACTATGGAAGGAAGTGTTATACCACTATTTTTCTAGTGGTAGCCAATCTACCCATTGAGACTACTTATCAGAAGTGAAACAATGCAGATACCCTTCAAAGCACTTATTGACAACCTTAGTTTGCCCATCAGATTGAGAATGAAATGAATAGCTACAAGCCAATTGAGTACCCAAACAAGAGAATAAATTTATCCAAAATTTACCAGTATAGATAGGATTATAGTTACTAACAATAACCCTAAGGGTACCATGCAACTTTTGTTTACTATCCATTTTTTTCCCTTTGCACTTTTAAAAGGATGAGATAATGCAATAAAAATGAGCATATTTAGTTAGGTGATCCACCATCACCATGATGGCATTGTTACCTTTAGATCTTGGATTCTTTGTGATGAAATCCATGGAGACCTCTTTTCATCATTGGTTAGGAATAACAAAGGGTTGCAAAAGTCTAGGTGTCTTAATCTTATCCCCTTTATTTCTTTGACATAATAAACATTCTACCACAAATTTTTGAGCATCACATTTAAGCCCTTCCCAAGAGAAATGTTGCTTTCAGAGCCTGATCCTACAATACTAGTTTACAATTTTTGGCCAAACTGGACATTGAATTGTTTTTTTCTACCTAAATCTTCACTTTCAGACACCTATAGCGGCTAAACCGTGAGGAATTTGAAGATGATGCAAACTAGTGATTTGTGACATTTTGTCAGTAGATTCTAAATATATTTTTTTCAAAAAATTTAGAATCATATTGCACTAGTTTTTCCATCTCCTTCAAAAACTATTTTTTTTTAGTAAACACCATTTTTAAGGAGTGACGCTCACCGTATAACACAACTTTTTTTCCATGAAGGATTAAATTATATTTTTTTCAAATTTAGATTTTTAACTATGATATCTAGTGCTTCCAATTGGTTTCATAGTGTTTTATTCAATATTTTTTCCTTAATCAAGTTTCGAAGTCAAACCAATTACAATTCATACATAGGCAGATTTTCTAACACAACTTTTTTTGTATGTATCGAAATTCAATTTTTTTTTTGTTAGATCAAGGAATTTAATATATGGTGCACTCATATTTTTCAAAATTTATTTTTGATAATATTCTATCTTTCCACATGTGCATCTAACAGAGAGCTTGATTTTTAGTGAAAAACCTACATTCACAAGAAATAAAAAATAAATATAATAATCAAATTAAATTTAATTAAAATTATACTTTTTTGGAAGCTTATAATAAGGACTACATACTTACAAAAAATAAATTTTAAATGAATTCATTTGATCCCCCAAAAGGTAAATCAAAAGTGGTTTTTCATTAGCATTTTGATAGGTATAAAGGAGACTCCATTATAGGTAAGGTTTAAAACTAGCAGGGTTCTATCCAAGGGGGCTTGGTCTAAGGTGGTTTGCTCAAACCATCTTCAATTGGAATCCTTTAAATGGAACTTTTCAAGGCTGAAATCATTATATTTTCTAAAAATATATGATTTCAGCAAAAATCAAGATCTCCCAGAAAGTGTAAACCACTATTGTGGCAACACCATTGATTTTAAATGATATGTCCTCAAAAATATTGAATGACCCCTTAATAGAGAATCATAAAGCTCTTCCAAAAAAAATTGTTTCAAATTGAAATTTTTGCATAGGTATAATCACTTTTTACACCATAAAAATATCTCAACCAATAACAATTATCTAAATTGCCAGGACCAATTTATATTTGTTGAAAGAGATTCCTTTTAGTAACATCATTATGGAACTCCACTTTGGCTTCTTCCACCCAATTGTCTTGTGATATTGAAATAACACACAATAACACCTCATCCTTCTTATCCTTCCTAGATAATGCATGTGCCACAATATTATTCTTCCCTTTCATACATGAAATATCAAAATCATAACCCAACATCTTTGTGACCCATTTTTTTGCTCTTCAAAAGATATTATTTTCTCTAAAAAAATATTTAGACTATTGTAGCCAATTTTAACTTTTAAGTGTCTACCGATTAGATATAGATTTCACTACTTTATTGCATAAATAATAGCTAGCTTTCCTTCTCATAAATGGGTTTGAGTTGATTTTTACCCTTCTATCGATAACTCTAAAAAATAATGGGCCTACCCTCCTACATGATAAGTGCTCTTATACCATCATTTGAAGCAACACACTCCACAATAAAATCCTTCTTGATGTTTGGAGTGGCTAGAACTAGAGAAGTACACATAACCTCCTTCAATATCTTGAATGCTTTATTAATTAACTCCTTCCACTAGAAGCAATACTTCTTCAATAAATATATGAAAGGTGCTTCTATAAACCATAGTTCTTCATAAATATCTTATGGTATTCAATGAGTCCTAAGAAATTCCTAAATTTATTAATAGAATAGGCCATTATGATATAGCCTTAATTTTTTTAGGATCAACCTCAACTCTTTCATATGACACTATGTGTCCCAAGTACTCCACCTCTTTGAGATCAAAGTCACACTTGAAAGGTTTAGCATAGAGCTAGTGACCTTTGAGAACTTTTAATGTTGTATCTACATGGTCCAAATTTTCTTCTCATGTCTTGATATAAATCAATATATAGACAAAGAAAAATAATACAAACTTATTTTTTAAATTTTATTTCATCAATATTTGAAATGTAGATGGAGCATTTATAAGAACAAATGACATTATGAATCTCATGAGTCCTAGGTTTTTTCTTAGGAATATCCTCTTCCTTAATTTATATTTGGTGATAACTTGATCTAATACCTATTTTTGTAAAAAATATAGCTCTATTTAATTCATTTAGTAAGTCATCAATGGTTGGAATATGAAACTTATCTTTGATGGTGTATATATTGAGCACTCTATATTTTGGGCACACGTGCCATGTTTTATCCTTCTTACACACCATCACCATAGGAGAGGATTAATAAATTTGGTTATGCTTGATAATACAACATATAGCTCATCTCTTAAACAATCTTTGTAATATCAATTTTTTTTATATATAGGTACCTCTAAGTATAGATGTTGGGTGGTTGGATCCTAGGCCATAGTTGTATGGCATGATCATGATCTCTCTTAATGCAATTTCAAGGCAAGAGGGTTCTATGGAACTTCCATACCATGCAACAAATTACACTTTATTCAACTCAAATTAAATATTTACATAATTAATCAAATTCAAATCCTAATTTGTAATGCCCCGCCACAAAACCCTAGAGGACAATACTTTAAAACACACAAAAATGAAACAATTTTTTTTTAAGTGCAATACACACAAGATTACAAATAATACAATATTTTTCATTCACACCTAAGGCCTATAAGGTCCATGACAATGCTACCAGAATCCCATTAACCAACTACAAGCATTAATTCATTATACATGATTTTTCCAATGCTACAGAGTACACTAAACCCATCACATTATATGATCAACCAATGAGAACATTGATTTATTACCATCAATAAAACAACCTTAAAGGTCATTAAATTAATAATCATATACAATAACATAAATTACACTTATCATTACAAAAGAAAGAGTACAAAAATTGGTTACATCATTACATCAATGTTCCTCGTATTCAATTGAGGAGATCACTCATCAGAGCTATAATACATGATATGATTGTTTCCAATATAATATAATACAAGTTTATGTGAGAAATATCTCTTGATAAAAACAAGTGTAGGGGTCCGCATCCAAGAATGGTCACCACACGAATGATCAACAATAGGGAAAACCCAATGGAGTGCAAAGCACATTCCACCCGACCATGTGGAACCCAAAGGTCTACCCCCTGTGTTAGGAGATAACACTTGGCCCCACAAGGAAAACAACAAGGTAACCACACATTGACATAACAGGACTAATAGAGGACAACATAAACTAAAGCAACTTAACATCACATAAGGTCAAACACTGCTTCTAGAGGACATCACACACCAAGGGAGAGAACAAGCACGAGAATACTAGTCTGTAGAGGGAAGAGTGTCATCGCATGGTCTTGACATGGGTTACCCTTGCAATCTAGCACTAGCTGCCAACCCCAATCTAAGGTTACCCTGGCAGTCTCTGACTAGCCACTAGACCCCATCTATGGTTACCTTGGCAGTCTCTCATGAGCCGCTGGCCCCATAGGGTGATAAATGCGGAACCAATATTCCTTTCATGAGGACAAGGAAGTTGGTCTTGCCAACCAGTCCTTCTCAACCCATCCTTAGCCTAACGAGTGCTATAGGCATGGGAAAGGAATTCACTTATCTTGATTAATGTGTGAACTACCCAACCCCCTAATTCATTTCAAATTATCACCGAGTTAAGAAAACCCCCACATGGGTTACCCTAGCGATCAAGAGACCCAACAAGATCAACATGGAGAGCCATAATGCACATAAAAAAAACCACAAAAGTGCGTACCCCGAGCAAGGAATGGACCATCTCGCTCACAATACACAACATTAATAACAAGTAAGAGATGCATGGCTAAGACCCTCATCCACATACCACAAACACAATCTCACTTACTTTGAGGATTGACACAATGATTCAACCAATAACATAACTCCCAAGCCTCTCAAAGACTCCCAGTCTCATAAACACAAAAGACCTAACTTTTGAGTAATAACAACCATACCCCAAAGTCCATCTAACAAACACAATGCATTTTACAAGAAAACAATTTCATTTACATAATCACCCCAATCCAACAGTCATTCTCATTACTTCATACAAACAATTCAATCCAATAATAGATCATGGGATACATGATGAACTTACAATGCAACCATTTTAAGTTTGCTAATATTTATCTTAAACAACAGATAATCTATTCCCATGTAAACTAATCTTTCATCTATTTCAATTATAATTATATCAAATCTTCCTTATCTAAGTTTTTTTGTACGTTTCATTCCTTTGAAATGATCAATTAATAAAACATCAATACTCTCTTACAAATAATTACCATACACCTACATGCATACATATACACACATATATACATATATATTTATATATATGTACATTTATATAATTATTAATAGAATACATTGTAATTAAAATTTACAACAATATCTTAACATAATGCTATAATCAAAATAAATAGAAGTATAATAATATCTTGTAAACATTTATATTTATATATATGTATAAGATGGGTGAGAATGAATAGTAGAGGGTAGGTTAGATACATCATTTGAATCTTCTTTGGACACAATCCATCCACATAGAACAATAAATTGGATAGTGGGAAAGTTGTAGAAGACAACTTGAACACACAAGGATAAGCAATTTCATTAGCCAAATGAATCTTTGGAGCACAAATTAGTCACAACTAGCACATTGTTGCAAGAAGGTATGAAATCACCATAACACTAAATTTGATCAAAGAATCACCTAAAGTTTGAACACAAGAATCTAAGAATCATCTTACACAACATTCCTTTACAAAGCACCATCAACTAAACACTATTGCAAGAGATCCATTGCTACAAAGCACTCTAGAACAATTATGGAAAACTAACACCAAAAAATTCTCTAATCATGACACCACTTCATTAACCTCAAGAAACCAAGACTCTAAGTGATGAGTCATTATAAAACCATAAGGTGAAAATCATGATATTCCATGATATATGAGAGCACTATAAAATTAAAAGGAACAACTACATAGAATATTTCACCTTAAAGGAGACAACAAAAATAGTTAATGAAAGCCTTCCTACTTTATAATACTAAAAATAAGACACAAGGAACATTTGGTACTAATAATGGACAAGATAAAGTAGAAAGAGACCATGCAAGGCATTAGGGAACACTACATCACAAGACAAGGTAAACAATGATATAGAAGGGAGACACAAGGTAAGAGAACAACACACAAAACACCACCCTAAAAGAAAGATAAGGCAAACATGAAACCCTGCTGTGCATGTTTCGAATGTGGAGAGCATTCTAATGTCAACACAAACCCTAATGAGATGATTTACATTCAAAGTTTGAAGCAAGTAAAACTACTCTATTTGTAATACAGTCAAATCTTTCAAATAAGTATCATTGTTCTCTATTTCTAGGGACTTATTAAACTGTTTGGCCCTTAGATTTCTAGAGGCACAAAGGTTGTTAAAATGACTACCTAGAAAACGAGATTTGATGCTTAATATGCAAGATAAGATGATTTCTATGTGCAAATGTGGGTTGGAATGATTAGTGGTATGCTTCTAAATGAAACGAAATGATGGAAAGGATAATGTATGCAACGATAAATGAAGGATGATGTTGATGATAGATGAAGTAGTGGAGATGAGTGAGATGATATGAAACTATAGTGAACTATCCATGATTATGCATATGCTCAAATGCAAACATAAAACAAACTAACCTAAAATGTAACTATGATGCAATGAGGATGATAAAATGTAACTATGAAGCAATTAATTAATCTAAGATGAGAATGAAAAGTAACACATGATATGAAACCAAAGTATAAGACTCCATGAAAGCTCCAAGCTCCTATGAAAAACCTGCATGGTAACAATACTCAAAGTGTGGATGAAAAATGGAATTATAACACTATTCCAATTTGTAATTCAAAATTACATTATAATATTACTCAAAAGGTGGATGATAAATACTAAGGAAAGAGGGTGTATTTATAGGGTTTCTCAAGCATTTTGTGAGGTGGCACCTATCAATGGTCTAGATTCGAAGGAGAAATGATAGACAATGGAGATGAAAGGAATCAGGATGTTGTCCCCTTGACCAAGGACAACATGCCATGTGTGTGGAGATAATCCCTTGACCAATTGGAAACATGCCAAATGTATGGGATTCCCAAGTGTGTGAAACAAAGACCAATGTGCTCCAAATTTGTTGGAAGTGTGGGGGAATAAAGCCATGTGCTTTTTCTTATTGGTGAAAATGTGCGAGGATAATTCTAATTAATAATTAGGCTTATTTATTTTCATGTGACCTTTATGAGGTGGCACACAAAAGTTGTAGAAATGTGCTCTAATTCTTAATCAGGATTAAGGAAGGTTAATTAAATAAACACGTTTAGGGTATTTTGTTTATTTAATTATTTAGAAGAATGTGAATTAGAAGAATTAAAAGGAAAGTGAACAATATAAATAAAGCAAGACCTTATTTATATGTAGTTGAAGCATTAATCAAATAGGTTGTATTTAATTAATTGAATATGATGACTGTTTTCAGGTGTATACATTTTTCCCCTCTTTGAAGTGATGTGTTTAAACGTTACTTCAAAGAATATTTTGATATTGATGCTTAGATGATGTGAAATTTCGATGCCCCAGGCTTTGAATTTTAGGTATTGATGGATATTATGCCCCCTCGAGAGATAAATCAGTGAATATAAGGATGTGAAAATGAAGTGTTTTTTGATGTGATAAGTGTTGTGATGATGCAATGATGATCCAATGTCGATTCAGTGAAGGTTTGATGTCTAAGATGATTTATCTCTCAAAATTGAGTTGCAAGCTCTTTATTTGAATAATGTTGATTAATTACCCCTCCTTTTTGGTAAAAATGGGAAATAAATCCCACCATAATTCCCTCCATTTTACCCCTAAAAGGTGAAAATGGTAAAATTGGATTCATTTTTACTTTTTGAGTTGAAGATTGGAGAGCTTAGAGGAAGATGGTGATCCCATACCACAAGCATCGTTTCAAGCATCTTCGCCAACCTGATCAACCTGTTGCCTCTGGACCTACAGTATGCTTTACGAGAAACCTCTATGTTAGTCATTTTCTTTTCTTTTAGAAGCATTTTGAATGTCATAGCTAGATGTTGTAGCTTATGGGATGCTATTTATGCACTTCCGGGTGATGTTTTTGTCGAATGTGGAGAGTATTCTAATGTCAACATAAACCTTAATGAGATTGTTTACATTCAAAGTTTGAAGCAAGTAAAACTACTCTATCATAATACAATCAAATATTTCAAATACCTATCATTGTTCTCTATTTCTAGGTATTTATTAAACTGTTTGGCCCTCAGATTTCTATTAGAAAAAAGGTTGTTAAAATGACTACCTAGAAAATGAGATTTGATGCTTAATATGTAAGCTACTTTTAAGATGATTTCTATGTGCAAATGTGTGCTGAAATGATTAGTGGTATGTTTCTAAATGAAACAAAACGATGGAAAGGATAATGGATGCAACGATAAATGAAGGATGATGTTGATGATATATGAAGAAGTGGAGATGAGTGAGATGATATGAAACTATAGTGAACTATCCATGATTATGCATATGCTCAAATGCAAACATAAAACAAACTAACCTAAAATGTAACTATGATGCAATGAGGATGATAAAATGTAACTATGAAGCAATTAACTAATCTAAGATGAGAATGCAAAGTAACACATGATATGAAAGCTAAGTATAAGACTCCATGAAAGCTCCAAGCTCCTACGAAAAACCTGCATGGTAACAATACTCAAAGTGTGGATGAAAAATGGCATTATAACACTATTCCAATTTGTATTTCAAAATAGCATTATAACATTACTCAAAAGCTGGATGATAAATGCTAAGGCAAGAGGGTGTATTTATAGGGTTTCTCAAGCATTTTTTGAGGTGGCACCTATCAATGGTATAGATTCAAAGGAGAAATGATAGATGGTGGAGATGAAAGGAATTAGGATGTTGTCCCCTTGACCAAGGACAACATGCCATGTGTCTGGAGAGAATCCCTTGACCAATTGGAAACATGCCAAATGTATGGGATTCCCAAGTGTGTGAAACAAAGACCCATGTGCTCCAAATTTGTTGGAAATGTGGGGGAGTAAAGCCATGTGCTTTTTGTTATTGGTGAAAGTGTGTGAGGATAATTCTAATTAATAATTAGGCTTATTTATTTTCATGTGACCTTTATGAGGTGGCACACAAAAGTTGTAGAAATGTGCTCTAATTCTTAATCAGGATTAAGGAAGGTTAATTAAATAAACACGTTTAGGGTATTTTGTTTATTTAATTATTTAGAAGAATGTGAATTAGAAGAATTAAAAGGAAAGTGAACAATATAAATAAAGTAAGACCTTATTTATATACATAGTTGAAGCATTAATCAAATAGGTTGTATTTAATTAATTGAACATGATGATTGTTTTCAGGTGTATATATTTTGCCCCTCTTTGAAGTGATGTGTTTACGCATTACTTCAAAGAAGATTTTGATGTTGATGCTCAGATGATGCAAGATTTTGATGTCTCGGGCTTTGAATTTCAGGTATTGATGGATATTATGCCCCCTCGAGAGATAAATCGGTGAATATAAGGATGTGAAAATGAAGTGTTTTTTGATGTGATAAGTGTTATGATGATGTGATGATGATCCAATGTCGATTCAGCGAAGGTTTGATGTCTGAGATGATTTATCTCTCAAAATTTAGTTGCACGCTCTTTCTTTGAATAATGTTTATTAATTACCCCTCCTTTTTGGTAAAAATGGGAAATAAATCCCACCATAATTCCCTCCATTTTACCCCTAAAAGGTGAAAATGGTAAAATGGGATTCATTTTTACATTTTGAGTTGAATATTGGAGAGCTTAGAGGAAGATGGTGATCCCATACCACAAGCATCGTTTCGAGCGTCTTTTCCAACCTGATCAGCCTACTGCCTCTGGACCTACGGTATGCTTTACAAGAAACCTCTTTATTAGTCATTTTCTTGCCTTTTAGAAGCATTTTGAACATCATAGATAGATGTTGTAGCTTATGGGATGCTATGTATGCACTTTCGGGTGATGTTTTTGTCATTTTTTGGGTGTTTTTGAGCATGTTTAAGAGTTTTGGTGCCTTTGGGGTTCCAAATGGCACCTCTTGCAAGCTTCAAAATCAAATTTTCATGTGTTTTAAGAGTTTTGGTGCCTTTGGGGTCCCAAATGGCACCTCTTGCAAGGGTGAGATTGATGTTTTTGAGTCTTTTGAGAGTTTTTGCACCTTTGGGGTCCCAAATGACACCTCTTGCAAGGGTGAAAATGCATTTTTTTGGTTGGCTTTAGAGTTTTGGTGCCTTTGGGGTCCCAAGTGGTGCCTCTTGCAAGCTTGGAATTCAAGTTTTTGGCCTCCAACACTGTTTTGGTACCTTTGGTGTCCCAAGTGGCACCTCTTGCAAGCTTGAAAATGAAGGTTTTTGGAGTTAAAATCTATTTTGGCACCTTTTGGGTCCCAAGTGGTGCCTCTTTCAAGCTTGGAAAACATGTTTTTGAGATGAAAACTCTATTTTTGTGCCTTTGGGGTCCCAAATGGCGCCTCTTGTTTCCTTGGAAAGTTTTCATATTTGTTGATTTGAGGTGGTTTAGCTTGTCATTTGACCTGGTTTGTGGGATGTGAATGTGGAAATCCCTCGGGGTGATGTTCACAAGATGTCCTTGAAGCTTAGGAGTAGTCGGTTTGTCATGTTTTGGACTAATTTCAATCAGATTGGGTTATGTGCAGTGTTTGATTGATGTTTTACGTGATGATTTGATCTCATGATAGGTGAGAATCAAATGATAGAACTAGTGTTGTATCATCCTCATGATAGGTGAGGAACAATAATAGGATTGATAGCATATCGTCCTCATGATAGGTGAGGAACGATGGTAGGATTGATATCAAATTGTCCTCATGATAGGCGAGGAACGCTGGTAGGAGTGATAGCAGATCATCCTCATGATAGGTGAGGAATGATAGGGTAATTGATAGCAGAACATTGTCATGATAGGCGAGGAAAGATGGGTTGATTAATAGAAGATCATCCTCATGATAGGCAAGGAACAATTGGTTGATTGATAGCAGATCGTCCTCATGATAGGAGAGGAACGATGGGTTGATTGATTGAGATGTTGGTTGTTTTGATTGATTTGATTTGAATGACTGCACATTAGCTTGATTGACTGATAATCTTGATTGAACATGACATTGATTGACTGATTTGTGTTCATGATTAGGGAGATGGAGATTTACTCCAGTCTCGGGAGTGATTCCCAAAGACCTGGAACATGGTCCGCTGGTTGTCCTCAACCGACTTAGAGATTATATCTCATTGTGGGTTGACTTCCTTGTTATACATTCCACAATATAGAATCAATAGAGATTTATTGACAACATTGGAAAAGAGATGGCACAATGATCATAACACATTTCATTTACCGACTAGAGAGATGATCGTAACTCCTGAGGATGTCTATTATATTCTACGGATCCCAGTGATGGGAGAGATAGTAGTGTATGATAAGATAGAGCAAGGTGGGACAACTGCATTGCAAAGATTATGTTGAGATGATCGTGTTACGAGCCGATGGATCCCTTGGAAAAAGATGATTAAAAAATATGCCCCCTTGTCGTGTGTGCTTTCTGAATTCATTGGTGGATTCCTTTGTCCTGATCGTAGATCAAAGGGATTTTCAGCAGGTTGGAGTCGTGTGCTATTGCGGATGAAACTTGATGGTACGAGGTATGCCTGGGGATCATGTATGTTAGCCCACTTATATCAAGATTTGCACAAGGTTGTTTATTACAGGGCGACGAACTTGCCATGTGGTGTCACATTACTATAGACCTGGGCATGGGAGCATATAGCTATCACTCGGCCTATAGGATAGAGAAATCAACCACCAAGGAGACCCTATGTTTTTAGTTATAGTGGTCCACATGTCCAACATAAGTTGGGCAAGGTTGCCTATTGGATACATGTGCTGGATGATTTGGAGACTGTCACATGGTGGTTGTACTTGGATTGTGAGCAGTGGCCAAAGGATCAGCTGAAGATTCCCTTTATGTTATTATCCTGCTATTTGATTAGGTGGACACATGCGCTTGAGCCCTACTTGTATCTGCGAGTATGCCAGTAGTTTTAATGGGTTCAGGGGATGCCCCTAGGAGTTTCCCATTATGCACGGCGATGACATGATTTTTTAGAGTGGGGCCCCTATGTATCATATGAGGCATCTTGTATAGAGTATTATACATTGACTCTTGGTTTATGGGATTATGTTCTATATATTACAGATGTTGGGATGACTAAGGATTATTTAGAGTTCTTCCACATGTATCCCTTTCCTAGATTTACTCATCCAGAGGAGCCAGTACCACCAGTTGATGGAGAGGGAGGAGATGACAAGGGTGGTGATGATGGTGGGGAGGGTGGTTGCAGAGGTGATGATGGTGGTGCAAAGGGTGGTTGTAGAGGTGATGGTAGTGCAGTGGGTGGTGGTGTAGATGATAGTCATCCATTAGATTTTGTAGTTCTGAGTCGTAGGAGGAGTGCCATCATAGCTCAAGCGGTGCTTCCCATGATTTGGATTGGGATACCCTCACATTAGTAGTCAACACAGATAGCAACTTTGTAGGTAGAGGTTCAGTCATTTTAGAGCGAGATAGCGTAGGCTTGGGCACAAATTGTGTCCCTTTAGGATGAGTTAGGGTAGTGTCGGGCACATATTGATATTTTGAGGACTAATAGAGGGACAGATAGGAAGCAGATACAACAGTTACAGACACAGATGATCATACTTACTTTAGAGAGGGATGCCTTTAGACATCAGAAAGAGCAAGTTGAGGCCATTTTTGAGAGGATATAGAAGACGACACCATCTACAGATACAGTGGATTTCTTCAAAGAGATCCAACACATTTCTCAGGAGTTATAGTTTTATAGGGGTAAATATCATGAGTTGGTTCCTCCTGAGTGACGAGAGAGTTTCGTATAGTCTCATTCGGACAGATCTCATTCTCGTACTATGAGCATGGGTGTCACAACCATTTCCTAGAGATAAGAGAGATCCAGGTGCAGGTCCATCAGGTAGAGGAGGTACTAGTTCTATGAGAGCAACAACATTTGGTGGGAGCTTGACATAGCATTTTGTGATTTTCCTTGGACATTGTGTATACACCTTTTGTGAGATTGAGGATGTGATTCCCATGATACAGTGCCCTTTTGGACATCCTTGTACATGTGGAAATTATGAAATTTTTGATGATATATGATAGGCAACGGTGATTATGATGCATTTTATTTCCCTATTATGATATGCAATGTTGTGACTTTATTTAATTTCTATGTGATGAATGTATTTGTGATCATGATTATGCAATGTGATGTTATTTATGATGTGTAATGCTAATGATATGATTTATTATGATTATGCAATGTGATGTGATTTATTATGATTATGCAATGTGATGTGATTTATGATGTGTAATGTAAATGATTGAATGTGCATGAATTCAAATGTTCAAGGCCTTAAGCTTGAATAAGTGATTCTGTCCAACTTCCAAAAGTTGTGAGAAGACTATAGTAGATTGATCTTCTAAGCTTCATAACTTTGACATATTTCCCAACTTTCTTGGAAATCTGAAGAGACTCACTTATTTAAGCGTAGTGGATGACATGATTTGGATGTTGAAAATTATATGCAATGTATTCCCTTTATTATTTTCTTTTGTATTTTTTGATGCAGATATTATGATGGAATGTGTGAATGTAAATGAGGTGAGAATGTTTTCTAAGATATGCAAATGATGATGCAAAGTTGATGTGCAACTAAATGAGAATGATGGTTTTGTTTTTGGTTAATGTCTAGTGTACTCAATCCATTAATAATAGAGATGACACCATTGTGAAATTGTTTCAACATTGAAAAACCCCATAAATACACAAGCAATACTAACATGAATGCAGTCTAACTTAACTTTGCATATCTCATTTTCAAAAGTTGTCATTTATATTAACCAATTTATCGTGATTTTTATCATCATTAGGCCTTTAAAATGTTGAAAGTGAGTACAAGCATCGATGGAATGTTTTAGACCAAGATGACCTGAGTACTACTTCCATGATGTTTTAAAATTGCAAGTTAACACAAGCATCTAAGTATAATTAAACCGAGATGACCTGAGCATCGCTTGCATAAACAGACAAGAGTTAATATTTTTCCTATGCAAATTTGGAATGTCATCAATGATACTTTGTAGTGCACATCTCATGACAACTTGCATAGTAATAATGATAAACTCACAAAGAACAGATAATGAAAAATCATACTCCTTCCTTGCTCCTCTAGTTCGATACATCATCGAGGACTCGAGAGATATGATATCAAAAATCAAAGTAAAACAATTTGAACTTTCGTGTTTAACGTGATAAACCCTTGATTTAGAAAGATCATCATTCATTTGAAGTTTGTGTTTGTAACTTTGGTCCGACGACTATTTTCCTGTTGGTTCAAGCTCAAAGTTTATTTGCCCCTAGTGAGTGCAAGATTTTTCCCCCAGTCTAGGATGAGACACAACCATGACGACCAAGACCTAACCTAAAGACCTATCCTAGGGTCCTTGGGGGCTAATCAATAGATTAGCCTTTCCTACGTTATACACGTAGATACCACGTAGTTCAACTGACGACACAACCAAGATTTACAAGATGAAAATATGAACATAATGGAAACCTAAAAGACTGACCTAAATGTCTCGATGGATAGTCAAAGATCACCCTTGCCTACGTTCAAAGCTTAGAGACGACATAGTTCAAATGAAGACCAAGTTTTTGAATTTTTGACTTTTTGACCTGTTTTTGGATTTTGACATGTTTTGAATGTTTTTGGGATTTTTGATTTTTTTGAATGTTTTTGGATTTTTGATATGTTTTGAATTTTTTTGGATTTTTGATATGTTTTGAATGTTTTTGAATTTTTGATATGTTTTGAATGTTTTTGGATTTTCGATTTTCCAGCCTTTAGAATGTACAAGAATCCAATCCAATGTAGGACATGCCCCTAGTGTGATATGATGAGACAAACTGATTTTTAGAATGCTCTAAGTAATGCTCGGGGATACCATGATACAAACACTGGATCAAGCTATGATGCAAACATGGAAGCATGACAAATGCAGAGACAAAAGCAAGATGGATGAACACTGCAGAGCAAGTCACATAGCCCAAGATAGATGGAGAGTGCTTATTTTATGCAAGGTGCATGTTTGCTAGGTATTCGCCAAGGTACTTGCCCAAAGCACCATTGAAGTGGTTTTCACTAGAGGATGATCTTTTTTTCTTTACTGTTTTTCAATCCCTTTTCTGATTTTTTATTTTTTTGGTATTTTTCTAGGACCTTTACAAATGCATTGGATGAGCTAGGTGTAAAAACAATTGAGATGCAAGTTGTTGAGGGGTTCATCAAAAAAATCCCCTTTTGGTGTGGATAACTAATATGCTCCTGATCCAAAGACTGATACTATAACAAAGGGACCCAACCAGTTAGGTTCAAATTTCCCCTTCTTATCTCAATCTTGTTGATTATGAAGATTTTCTTTTAAGACTAAGTCTCCCACCTAAAATGCTCTAGGTATTACTCTGTGATTGTAGCTCCTATATATTCTTTGTTGATAAGCTTTTAGGTAATCAACTGCATGCTGCCAATGTTCATCCAATAGTTCTAATTCTTGTAGCCTAGATACTTTGTAATCCTCATCTGAAATCATCCCTTTAAGTGACACATGCAGGGATGGTATCTCAACCTCAATAGGTAGAATAGCTTCTGACCCATAGACAGGAGAATAGGGTGTTGGTCCTATCAGGGTACGAATACTAGTTTTGTAAGCTCACAATGTCGGGTTTAGTTGAACATGCCAATCATGTCCAGCTTCATTGATGGTTTTCTTCAAAATCTTCAGGATAGTCTTGTTTGAGGCCTCTGCTTGGCCATTCCCTTGGGGGTAGTAAGGTGTAGAAAACCGATGTTGGATATGGAATCTTTCACAAATCTCTTGAACATATTGATTCTTAAAAGGTCAACCATTGTCCATAATGATAGATTAAGGAACACCATACTGACATAAGAGATAATTCAAGATGAATGATGAGATTTGTTTCCCAGTGATGGTGATTAGAGGAACAACATCAATCCACTTGGTGAAATATTTTGTGGTTGTGATTATAAAATTATGTCCATTGCAGGAAGAGGAGGGAATCTTACCTACAAGGTCCAATCCCCATTGAAAAAAGGTCATGTAGATGTGAATGGATGAAACTCATGTGCAAGTACATGTATCAAGTTTCTATGAATTTGACATTTGGAACACCTTTTGACATATTGAAATGATTCTTTCTCCATGTTCGGCCAGTAATATCCCAACCGTAATAATTTCTTAGCTAAGGTTAAGCCACTTGAATGTGTGCCACAGATACCTTCGTGAACCTCTTGTAAAGTGGTTTCAGCTTCATTACATTCTAGACACCGAAGAAGAGTACCATCCAAACCTTGTCTATAAAGAACATCAGCTATTAGGGTGTGGCAACCCGCTTGTCAAATGAAGTTTCATTTTTGGTTTCGAGATAAGTTAATTGGAAGGTTATTGTCTTGTAAGTAGGTATGGATCTCTCCATAGAGGGAAATTTGAGGGTCAACAATATGGCTTATCACTTGGGATTCTAGATCTTCATAGGCTAGGTTGAACACTTGTTCTACCATGAATTCATAACGTCTTCGTTGTTCAGGTATCTGCAAGAGAGAAGCAATGGTGGCCATTGCATCTGCAGCTTTGTTTTCTATTCTAGAAACCTGTGCAAACTTGATCTCAACAAAGTACTTTTTGAAATCATCCACCATCCTCTTGTAGGGCAGAAACTTGTCATCCTTTGTTTGATAATCATTGTTGACTTGGTTAATGACCAGTTGTGAGTCACCATAGACTAGCAATTCCATGATTTTCCATTCAACATCTATCTTGATTCCAATGATCAATGCTTAATATTTATCTGTGTTGTTGGTGTAGGGGAACATTAATCTGTAGGATTTAGGAATTGTGTATCCTTGTGGTGAAACAAACAAGATTCCTACACTTGATCCATGTTGTGTATAAGAGATATAAAAGTACAACAACCACTGTTGTATAGTTATGGTTAGGATATCATTATCAAGGAATTCAATGTTCATTGGATTGTTATATGAAAATGGTGCTTCAGCTAGTTGATCTGCTATGGCTTGACCTTTAATTTCTTTCCTGTCCACATATTGGATGTCCAACTCACTCAATATCATGACCCACTTGGCTAACCTCCCTATTAAAGAAACTTTGTTGAGTAAGTACTTTAATGGGTCAATTTTGGCAATGAGTTTGATGGTGTGAGTCAACATGTAGTGCCTTAATTGTTGTGTAGCAAATAAAACCGCTAAGCAGGCTTTCTCAATAAAGGTGTAATTGATCTCATAACCATTTAAGGTCTCATTGATATAATAGATAGCTCTTTCTTTTCCTATAGAATCTTCTCGTGCTAAAAGGGCTCCCAAAGATATCTTGGTTGTTGCAATGTATAGTAATAATGGTTTTCCCTTGACTAGCGGTATCAACACAGGCGGTGTCATTAGGTACTATTTTAGTTGACTGAAGGCAGCTTCACATTTGTCATCCCACTTGAAATAGACATTCTTGTGTAATAAGTGGTTGAAAGGATGAGTTTTATTAGCTAGTTGTGCAATAAATCTCCTAATGGACTGGAACCTTCCTTGTATTGATCTAAGTTGGCTAATGTTTTTAGGAGGAATTTCCATGATGGCTTTGACCTTTGTAGGATCCACCTCAATGCCTTTAGCTGAGACAATGTTTCCCAAAAGTTTAGCTAATGTTACACCAAACAAACATTTCTTGGGATTTAACCTCACCTTGAATTTATCCAATCTTGTGAAGATTTTGTCTAGAATCTCTTAGTGTCCTTCTCTAGTGTAGGATTTTTCCAACAAATCATCTACATAGTCTTCCATAAAAGTATGCATCATGTCATGGAAGATGGTAGCCATAGCTCTCTAATATGTAGCTCCAACATTTTTCAACCCAAAAGGCATCACATTCCAGCAAAAAGTGCCCCAAGGACATGTGAAGGCCATTTTATCTTAATCTTCAAGTGCTATCTTTATTTTTTTGTATCTTGAAAGGCCATCCATAAGTGATAAAATTTTGTGCCCAACAGTCAAGTCTACAATCAAATCAATGTTTGGTAGAGGAAAATCATCTTTTGGATAGGATTTGTTAAGATCTCTGAAGTCCGTGCATATCCTAATGCTCTTATCTAGTTTGGATATTGAAACAACGTTTGATATCCACTTGGCATAGTCAATAGATCTTATAAATCCTGCATCTAATAGCTTTTTCAACTCAGCTTTCACCAAAAGGGTGATATGGGATGCATCTTTCTCAGTTTTTGCTTTACTAGTTTTTCCCTAGGTGGTAATGATAAATGATGCATAATGAGTTATGGATATATGCCTGGCATGTCAGAGTATGACCAAGAAAAGTTGATTTTCCTCTCTTCAAAGAATTTTATGAAACAAGGTTTCTCTGCTTCTGTCATGGATTCTACTAAACGCAGGGTCTTCACTATTTCGACTGTACCAACATTGATGGATTGTGTAGGTTCTATTAGTACTAAAGATCTCTCTTGATAGTGTTCAGGGAGAGTGTCAAACCTTCCATCTCTTGGTGCCTCAGAGAAATTTTCACCTTGAGATATTCTCTTTGTTTCTACTTTTTCCTGATTTAATAGTTCCATCAGATGGTTTTCACTATTAGACCCATTTCCTATATTTTTCATTTTGTAGCTAAAAGGTTTAACACTCCCTTCATTAGGAGCTTCATTTTGAGATTCAATGGTAGAAAATGTGTTAGGGTTATCAGAACATAGGAAGTTCATGAGGGCATTATCGTTTGAATGGGTGGGTATGTGAAGTGACTCATTTTGATCCCAATCAATTAGTTTAGGATACATTAAGGAAAAGGAATCATTAGATTGGTCAAGGTCATAAGGTGTAAGCATTAGGATAGCCATTTTGTCAAATTTTCCAATGAGGTCTAAGATGTTACTCTCTTCTGACGTGTCTATCTTGCTTGAAGAATGATAATCTTCACTTGAGTCAACGACATACTGTGATCCATATTCAAGGGGTCTAGAACTAGAACTTTGTCCTTTCATACATATTTGGGTATACTTTTGGATTACATCAATCTCTTTTTCATGGAAAGATTCCTCAAAGAGAGAGTCCCATTCATACTCATTGGAATCTATTTCATGATCCTCACTAGCCTATAGCTGTAAGATTCTTTCGACAACTCTTTGAGTAGCTTCCTCTTTTAAGTCTTCTCTATAGCCTAGTCCTGTTTTGTCTTTGGGATTCATTGTGATCAATTGTATTGGTTCACTGATGCCTTCTTTTCTTTTACCCAAAGGACCATTTCCCTCATATCCCATTTCTATCAGGATTGTCTGACCTTTGCCATACTTATCTGTGCATATATTGGACACTAATACCTATGAAGGTTCTTCATCTTTGTATAACCAATTTAGGACATCTCTGTCTTTTGATTCCTCCGCTCGAGTGATTACTTTTATAAACTTCCCATCAAAGAGCGTGATGGGTTGTAAAGATTGTTTTCTTGAGGTGGATGGTTGTCCATGTGACTTAGGAGAAGATGAAAGTTGTGATAAGTATGAAGATTTCTCAAATGAGTATTCCCCCATGCCCTTGTCTTTTATTTGGATCTTTTCCAACTATTTTGATAAGGCATCAAATTGACTTCCATTGTTGCATGAAATAGAGTCAACGACCCCTTTTTCTTTTGATTGAGCCCTTTCCTCAGACTGTCTTGACGAAGAATCCACTAGAATTTATTTGTTTGATGGATCAGAGTTGATGAATTCTCTATTATGTGGTACAAAGGTATCTTGACTTGTTCTGAGTGCATTGCAATATTGGGGATTGTTAGAATCAGCAACAATGGTGATCTCCTATCCATTGAAAGGAAATTTTAGGCACTGGTGATAGGTTGATGGTACTGCTTGAATTTCATGAATCCACGGTCATCCCAAGAGTATGTTATATGTCAATTCCTTATCTATCACCTGACACACTATGTCTTTGATGATTGGTCCCACTTGAATGGGTAAGATGATCAATCCTTGGGAGGATTTTTCTTCATCATCATATGCTTTTATGGTGATTTTCCTTCTAGGATCAATAGCATTTTCAAAATATCCTAATGCATGAACAAGCTTGAGAGTGCAGATATTTAGGCCTGCTCCTCCATCTATAAGGACACATTTGACGTGATGTTTATGGATTAGGAATTCGATGTGGAGAGCAACGTTATGTGGATGGGTGGTGGATGCATTTTCATGTTCAAAGAATGATAAGAAATGAGGTGCAGTCAAATGTCCCACCATAGCTTGAAATGTACATACTTCCAGATTGTTTGGTACTATGGTGGAAACTAAAGCTTGTTCCAGGATTTCTTTGTGCGTTGATGAAATCTTGAGAAGTTCCAATATGGATATTTGAGCGACTATCTTTTGTAACTAATCAACGATGTTATATTGAGTTACAGGAAAAAAATTCATTTTGGACGTGGAAGGGGTAGCTCCTTTCAATGTTACCTTGGCTTGTCCTCTTATAATTGCATTGATAGGTGTACTATCTTGATCATTTGTTATTTTGATGACGTTAATTTGATTTTCATTCGTGTCCATGTTAGTGCTCAGATTTCTAGGTTCAAGGTCATTGATTTGACGTGAGATGGTGTCATCATTGTGTTGGGTTTCACTAGTGGCATGCCTCCCTTGGATTCTGATTTCACTATCTTGGATGGAATTCCCAACCATCTCAATACAATGAATGGTAGAATCATAAGCATAGTTTATATTCTTTCCTTTGGTATTCGATGTAGATGACTCTCCCTTTTCATAATTGGGTAAAGGGTTCTTGAACACTCCCTGATCACTGTTTGTTTGGGGTCCTTCAATGTGTACCTTTTTGCTATCAATGAGATCTTGGATTGTATGTTTTAATTTCCAACAATATTTCATCATATGACCCTTGTTTTGATGATAATCACAGTAATGGGAATTGTTCCACCAAAAGAGCTTGACTTGTGAATCCCAGTTTCGTGCTTCTAGCACTATGATAAGCTTAGCCTCAGTAAGTTCCTTTAAGATGGAATCTAAGGATTGTACCAATGGTGTGAATTTTCATCAATTGGAAGGTTTTGGAAACGGTGTTGCTTTAGTCCTTGGATTAGTCTGATTGTTGTTTTGGCTAACATTTGGAGTGTTGGGAGGATTGTTGGTCTGATTAGTCTTGGTGGCAGTTGTTGTTAGGTTGAATACTGGTTTTGTATTTTTATTTTCAGCTATGACCTCTTTGGTACCCACGTTCTTGTTTCGTTGCCAAAATTTAGGTTTGTCCCCACTGTTGTAGTTGTTAGAGGAAGTGGATGAGTTGTTTTCATTGTATATTTTAATGACCCCTCTTTTGACTAAGGCTTCCTTGATTTTAATTTTGTTTTCAATCAATTTTTTGAAGGTAGGGGGACATTGTAATTCCAACCTATAACTCATCTCATCGTTTAGGTTATCAATGAAAATATCTATCTTTTCCCTTTCTAGCACAGGATGATAATACCTTGCAAACAATCTCCTCCATTTTTGCAAGAAAATGAGGAAGGACTCACCCTTTTTCTGTTTCAAGTTGCAAAGGTCTTTCATGGTGATATCATGTTGGATATTGTAAGAGTATTGAGTGAGAAATATATTGACCAACTCTTCAAATGTGTTGATGGGGGGTGTAATCTTTGAAAACCATTCAAGGCATGTCCTCTTAGACTTCATGGAAATAGTCTCATCAAATAAGTTTCCTCATGCACCAATTCTAGACTCATAGTTCAGAATTCCCTTACATGATCTAATGGATCGGTTGTACCATTGTATTTATCATACTTTAGAAATTCACTACGTTTAGGGAAAAGAATCATGTTGATGGATGGATTAAAGGGATAAGGAAAAATTTCCTTGATCAAGTATCGTTTCAAAGTTCCCCTTTGCATATCTAGAACTTGTTGTTGAAGGTTCTTCATTTGGTGAGTTAAAGTAATCATTTGTTTTATTTCCTTTTCAGGCTTTTGGAGAGGTGCTTTTAAGATGTTGATGTCAAAATCAGGGGGAAGTTTGACTCCTTGATTGGCTAACATTAATAGGTATTTTTCCCCATCTCTTTCAAAAATCTTTTCCAAAAACTTATGGAAGTTGGGGTCTTGTTCTACACGTCGGATATCCTCATCATTTATTTCTTCCCCTTGAGTGTTGTTGAGTCCAGGAATAGGGATTTCTTCTGCATCAGCCATGTTGCTAGGGATCTCACTATTTTGAGGTTCAATGTTAGGAGTTTCGATATCGAAAGCTTCACTACTTACACTTCCTATGTTTTCCATTTCAAAGTTGGGTGTTCCAAGTTCCTTGTCCTTGAGTCTCCTCTTTTGTGATATTGTTTGGATGGGCATACAAGTGTTATGATTTAGACTAAACTTTGATCTAAGTTTGAAATAGTGCCAAGGATTACAACTAAGTCAAATAGAATGAAAAATTCTATTGATTAGACTAGGTTTGATTTGATTGCATGCAATAGTTTCGTGATTAAAGGATGAAAAATATTGAAGATGAAACTAGGTTGTACAAGCAAAGATGTGATGGATATTGATGATTTAGGCACCTTGAAATGTTTAGATCTAGGTTTAGTTTGAAAATTTCCACTTGTATAGGCCTGTTTCCACAATGTTTAGACTTCTAAGGTATCTAAGGAATGATCTTGGACTCGAATTTTTGACTCAAGAGACGTAATTAAGGTACTCAAAATGTTGGAAATGTCTTGGATTTTGACAATAGTACATCATGTATAACTCTAGATTGTTTTTGCAAGCTCTCTTGTAAAAATTGAAGGTTAACCTTTCTCTAAAGTCATAAAGCATAAACAAACGTCTTTGATGTTGTTTTGGACTAAGAGGTTTGATCTTTGGTTTTCTAATCTTGACCTTTCATGAAATCATCATGTAAACCACATATTATGACTTTGTTTTACTTAAGGAAAGGTAGAACATTGCGAGAAGGACTAATTTTCTGATGATGGATGGACCTAAGTTACTAACTTGTCTATCTCAATGAATGTAGTTCTGAATCAAGGTTTTCACTTTCATAATGTAACATTTTTTATGGTGTTTTGTTTGAGTTTTTTTTTGAAGACACATCAAGCAGAATATATACACTCCTAAGGTTGTGTAAGACTGTATTCTTTTAGATTCCACGTGGATTTTACCCCAACTACACTATCTTTAGCGGATGAATTCAGAAGCTTGGTTGCATGAGATCCCCCTTACAATGCACTCTCTTCTTAGGCCAACCAAGCTTCCAGTCCCCATGAAACTCCCATGGTGAACTAATCACCTCTACTAAAAACTACGAGAATGTGGATGCCTTGGCAATGACCATTGCTGCACCAAAGAATAGATAAAGGATTTTGACAAATCTACAACAAGGGTTTTAATGTGGGCATTCTGTTCATGGGGGATAATCCATGTAGCGAGAGTCCCTTTCGATCCATCTCATCGGAATCATCCTCGTGATACTTGAACTTTTCTCAAGTATCCACATTTATATCCGAATTGGAAGTCGCTTGGCTTTAGTGTGTTACTAGTTGGGTCATTCCCTTGGGTGATTGTTTTTTCCCACAAGGAAGGCCCTCTAGGATAAACAAAAGAAAGAAAGTATACCCATAGTTTGATTGATCTTTATTTTGCATGAATAAAGAGAGAACTCATGCCATATACTCCACTTACACTCACACATAAACAAGAATGGGTCTAGCTTTTTGGATCACCCAGTTAAGGGGAGAGCATATGCCTACCCTTCATCACATACAAAAGACACGGTGTTCATTAACCTGTTAATTAAGCTATGTTCCTAACTTAACCAAATGGAAACATGATGTTCATTATCCCTTTACTTAAGCTACGTTCCTATCTTAACCAAAGGAAATAAGTAAATAACGTCCAGCCCCTGCAATATGTTAGTAGTTTATGTTCTGAGTCTTTGACAATGAATCTGGGAAAACCTGCAAATGCACAACACAGAATGTGAGTTTCTGATTTTGGTGACAAATTGCAAGAGGCACCAAAATAAAGACAAGAGGCACCAAAACTCCAAAAATAGTGCAGAATGGTCTGAAAATAGGTGAAAATAGTTTTGAAACCAGTTGCAAGAGGTGCCAAAACTCTAACAAGAGGCACCAAAATAGGTCCAAGAGGTGCCAAAACTCTAAAAGTGGCCCAAAATGATCCCAGAACAGGTGAAAACAATCTTAGAACAACTTGCAAGAGGTGCCAAAACTCTAACAAGAGGCACCAAAACAGGTGCGAGAGGCACCATTTAAACTCTAAAAGTGACCCAGAATAGTCCTAGAACAGGTGAAAATAGTCTCGGGACAACTTGCAAGAGGCACCAAAATAGGTAGAAGAGGCATCAAAACTCTCAGAACAAGCTATAATGGTCTCAAAACAACTGAAAATGGTCTCTGCACTGCTTGGAAGAGGCGCCAAAACTCTAAATACAACCCAAAAATGCCTCAAAATAGCTTAGAATTGCCTCCAAACCAGTGTAAAGTGTTCCCAAGTCATAAACCTTGAACCTACAATCATGAAATCATCAAAAAAATTAGCAATAAGTGAGGCAAAGGCCCCACGTTGGGTGCCATTTTGTGCGTGTGTCGAATGTGGAGAGTATTCTAATGTTAACACAAACCTTAATGAGATGATTTACATTCAAAGTTTGAAGCAAGTAAAACTACTCTATTCGTAATACAATCAAATCTTTCAAATACGTATCATTGTTCTCTATTTCTAGGGATTTATTAAATAGTTTGGCCCTTAGATTTTTATGGGCACAAAGGTTGTTAAAATGACTACCTAGAAAACAAGATTTGATGCTTAATATGCAAGCTAAGATGATTTCTATGTGCAAATGTGTGCTGGAATGATTAGTGGTATGCTTCTAAATGAAAAAAAATGATGGAAAGGATAATGGATGCAACGAAAAACGAAGGATGATGTTGATGATAGATGAAGAAGTGAAGATGAGTGAGATGATATGAAACTATAGCAAACTATCCATGATTATGCATATGCTCAAAATGCAAACATAAAACAAACCAACCTAAAATGTAACTATGATGCAATGAGGATGATAAAATGTAAATATGAAGCAATTAATTAATCTAAGATGAGAATGCAAACTAACACATGATATGAAAACTAAGTATAAGACTCCATGAAAGCTCCAAGCTCCTACGAAAAAACCTACATGGTAACAATACTCAAAGTGTGGATGAAAAATGACATTATCACACTATTCCAATTTGTATTTCAAAATAGCATTATAATATTACTCAAAAGGTGGATGATAAATGCTAAGGAAAGAGGCTGTATATATAGAGTTTCTTAAGAATAGTGTGAGGTGGCACCTATCAATGGTCTAGATTCAAAGGAGAAATGATAGACGATGGAGATGAAATGAATCAGGATGTTGTCCCCTTAACTAGGGACAACATGCCATGTATGTGGAGAGAATCCCTTGACCAATTGGAAACATGCCAAATGTATGGGATTCCCAAGTGTGTGAAACAAAGACCCATGTGCTCCAAATTTGTTGGAAGTGTGGGGGAATAAAGTCATGTGCTTTTTGTTATTGGTGGAAGTGTGTGAGGATAATTCTAATTAATAATTAGGCTTATTTATTTTCATGCAGGACCTTTATGAGGTGGCACACAAAATTTGTAGAAATGTACTCTAATTCTTAATCAGGATTAAGGACTTGGTTAATTAAATAAACACGTTTAGGGTATTTTTTTATTTAATTATTTAGAAGAATGTGAATTAGAAGAATTAAAAGGAAAGTGAACAATATAAATAAAGTAAGATCCCACATGTGTGAGAAGAAGAAACTAAGGGAGTAGAGGGACTAGAAAATGCAAGAGAATGAAAATTTTGAAGCATACTTACCTATCAAATACCAAACATGATCATATAAAGCAATTGTACTCAAAGTGGAGGTTAGACATTGAATGGACAATAAGTGGCGGTATTCTCCCTAGAGTAATCAAGAAAACATAGAAAAATTATAACATGACTCATATCTGAAGAATATCCACCACAATGTATTTATTTTGAATGCCATCATATAATATACATTCATCAATATTAAAATAATTGACTACCCTAGAAACAATGTATACCGAATAACCCAAGAAAGAAGTGTACACAAAATAACAGTATACAGGCATCATGATTGTTTACACAGCACAAAATGAATCCATTGATTCCCAATTACAAAGTGTATAAGATGAATGAAATGCAAGAAATTACACAAACAATTAACACATAAAGAATGCTCGAATGTTAGTGACGCCAACCTGAAGGGTTAAGAATTTCAAGTGTTAAATCAATCAAGTGACCGAGGTAGGGAACTATTGCAATTTCTACAATATGCAACCAGTGATTACTAAGTCTCTAATCTTCAATATCTAATTTTCCCTAATAGTGATTACCAAGAAGGAGGCGTGCGGCTAAAAGACTTCAATATCTACCTTTCCTAACATGCAATTAAATCATAATATAGTATTGAGTGAACTTATCTAGCTGCTGGATTTAATCTTGTGGCTTCAGTCAAGGGAATGCACGGACTAAAGGCATGTGATGTTCTCTATTGAAAGGGGCGAATGAGGACAGCAGGGTAATACCAGATTTAAGACTTTTACTTGAGCTATAGAAAGACGTGAATAAGATCATTACTTACTGCCATCGAGAAAAGATGGGAACAATGTTTGATTTGATACACATTCCATGTTTGAATAGATAAATGTCAAGGATAAAATCATAGACAAGAAACTTGAGAGGCCACAAAAGAACACAAGGGTTGACAAATAAATGTGCAAACAAACTTAATTTAAAACCTTCAGGAAAGCAATCCTTTAGAAATTTCATTTATTAATTATTCCCATTCAAAGTTAAACATAGGCACTATTCAAACAAAAGAAACAATGGAACTTGGTTGCAAACGATGGGCACGGCCGCAAGTTCGATGTTGAGCTCCATTCTTCCAAGTACCCACTTCATAGCCCTCAACCATCTCTACAAAATTCTCTCCAAGAAAGCTTCATTTTTCTCGTATCCTTAAAAAAAAAATCATAATTAGTTTATTTACCTCTCTTTTAAGCCTGTTAACCCATGTATTCTTGATTTTAATTATTTTATAATTTTAACCACATCTTATCAATTGCACACAATTAAATCAATTTTAAAAATATTTAATTTCTTAATTTAATCTTTCATTTATTTCTATTTGCACAATACAATAATTTGATATATATTTATTTTAATATTTCTTTATTAAATCATAATTTTAATTTGTTTAAATCAAATAAAGACATTAGTATTATATTAATTTATCAAAACCACAATTATAATAAAACATTTATTTTAATTATTATGATGTCTTTTAAATTTCAATAACTTTATATTAACGTAATAACTAATAAGTACTAATTAACCCAATTTAAAATAAATGCACAACATACTAAGCAGTACCAAATCACATAGCAAAACAGAGGACAGTACTACAACAAAAGAGTTGGACCAAATCACAACGAACAGCCAGGGTGAAATGTGGAGGGGCACTACATCATCCCCCCCGAGATCTGACTTACTCCTAGAAGTCGCAATGTTAGAATGAAACATACGAAAATACAAGCACATCAAATTATCGAGCAAACCAATATCAAACAAATACCTAATTGGGTACAAGTAAAACTTCAAACGACATGGACTGACTTCAAAATTGACAAGGTATCGACCCAGACACTCATCCTCTCTAAGGATGATGGCTGAAATTGGGAACCAGATGCTACCTCCATTCAATAGTTTCCATTGGGTCTAAGGCATACTCAAGCCTGGAAATATAGGTGGAGTTGATGCCTAATACCTGTAACCTACAACAAACCACACAATCAAGCATGTACATAGTCACACAGTCAAACACACCGTGAGAGGAAAGTTGTAGTGTAACAGGGCACTCAAAAGTGAGTGATGCGAAACTATTTCCCCTTCACCAAGACACATTCACAGTCAACACCCAGTAGTCAAATCAACTCATAAACCATCCACTACATATCAATCATCAAGTTGATTCATTACCTCAAAATGCCATGCTTTCACAAAACACAACATATTTATGCACTCAAAACACACATTTTTGATTAAATATCTATCATTTACACGTGATACATTCCACTTTATTCATTATTCAACACAAAATATCATAACAAATTCAACAAAAGAGCATGATTTCATACCTTTTTAGATGCATGGAAACACTATTAATCACTTCGTAAGCAAAAATTTCCAAATTTAACACACATTCTTCACATACACACACAAATTCACATCACCAAGAGTCACATCATAAGGCTACACAAGGGTTTATAATGCATCCCCAATAGAAAGAATATCGGTGCATTGCACACTACATTGAGGGTCCTATCCTTTTCACCAATTTTCTACACCATTGGACAAACATCACCAAGGTCAACTCTCAGGTTGCTAAGCGAGGATGAAAGAAGGGAGAGAACTAAGCATTGCAAGGTGCGACCCTTGGTCTTCCTTGAAACACTAGCACTTGGGTTTGTGACATGGTCTAACCACCTCTTGTGGTTCTTAACCGAAGCTTGTATCAAGCATTGACAGGTCGGTCTTTTGGTGCAATAACAAGTCCAACAATTGGTATCAGATCCGGTCACAGGTTCAAACCCTTTGCTTGTGTTGGGGGGATCATTGCAAGGTGTGACCCTTGGTCTTCCTTGCAACACTAGCACTTGGGTTTGTGACATGTTCTATCTACCACCTGTGGTTCCTAACCGAAGCTTGTATCGGGCATTGATAGGTTGATCTTTTGGTACAACGACAAGTCCAACACTAAGCTCAAGAATCAAAGCACCAAGAAAACATAATGGGCTCCTATATATACCTAGATTACCTAGTGTTAGAACTTGGGCTTTGATACCATGTGTAGCACCCCGCCACAAAACCCTAGAGGACAATGCATTACAACACATAAAAACATTTTTATTTTTTTTAAAGTGCAATACACACAAGATTATAAATAATACAATAATTTGCATTCACACCTAAGTCCTCTAAGGTTCATGACTATTCTACTAGAATCCCATTAACCAAATACAAGCATTAATTCATTATACATGATTTTTCCAACACTGAGGAGTACACTAAACCCATCACATTATATGATCAACCAATTAGAACACCCATTTCTTACCACCAATACAACAACCTTAAAGGTCATTAAATTAACAATCATATAGAGTAACATCACTTATCATTACAAAATAAAGAGTACAACAATTGGTTACATCATTACATCAATGTTCCATGTATTCAATTAAGGAGATCATTCATCAGAGTTACAATACATGATACATTTTTTTCAATATAATATAATACAAGTATATGTGACAAATATCTCTCGATAGGAACAAGTGCAGGAGTCTGCATCAAAGAATGGATGCCACATGAACGGTCAACAACAAAGAAAACCCAATAGAGTGCAAGGCACATTCCACTCGACCATGTGGAACCCAAAGGTCCACCCCCCATGGTAGGAGATAACACTTGGCCCCACAAGAACAACAACAAGGTAACCACACATTGACATAACAGGACTAACAGAGGGAGAAAATACTAAAAAAACTTAACATCATATAAGGTCAAACACTACTTCCAGAGGACATCACACACCAAGGGAGAGAACAAGCACGAGAATACTAGTCTATAGAGGGAAGAGTGTCATTGCATGGTCTTGACACGGGTTACCCTGGCAATTTAGCACTAGCCGTCAACCCCAATCTATGGTTACCTTGGTTGTCTCTCACTAGCCCTTGACCCCCATCTATGGTTACCCTGGCAGTATCTCACGAGCAACCGGCCCCATAGGGTGACACATGCGGAACCAATCTTCCTTTCATGAGGACAAGGAAGTTGGTCTTGCCAACCAAGCACTAAAACCAACAAGAGCATGAAAAATAATGATTAGATGAGTATCTCCACTTTCCTTTTCTCTCTCATTTCATCCATCTAATATTACCTCTTCCACTTCATCTTCCTCATTTGGACCTTCAACATACATAATTTATTTCAACACATTTATGACCTTGACTATATTATCTATCACAATTAAAAAATAATACTTTTTCTCTCTTTTCTTCAATTTTTGTTGCAGATTCAACTTGTTAGGCCAAGGAAATGACTATGTAAGAGATCTCCTTTATCTTATGTCTACAAGCCCTTATTTTCTATTGGCAAAAAAAATTCCACATCTTTCCTTCACAGAAGTATTGCTTGAGACAAGGATTATGTTTGAAACAAACACACCTCATATTTTTTGTCCTTCATAGTTTCTTTTGTAACATTCTCCACTCTTAGTCCTTGATCATACTTTTTATTTTAATTTTATTTTGTTTTGAAAATGTAGCTATCCATAAAATAGTGAATTTATTGGAAAGTGTGGTTTGAGCCTTGGTAAGCTATAGTAAAAATATAGTTAAATAAATTCAAACAAAACATTTAAAATGATTATTTCAATAAAATTCTTAAGATCTAATTTTTCAAAAAAATCACTATTTTATAATTTATTAGAATACATCTATGTTAAGATTTTTTTTCGATATTTAGATTGGATATTACAGTTAGGAGTTTCCCTAAAATAACTCAACAAATTGTTTTCCAAATCAAAATGGATTTCACATCCTATCATTGAAGAATGATAATCCATTTTTATTATTATTTTGTCAATTCACAACATTCATTCCATGTTAAGTTATTTCCTTTTTTTGGGGCTTGATTAAGAAGTATTTTACCACCATTGCCACCTTATTCTGGTCCTTTATACCACCAGGGAACAAAACCTTGGTATAATCTAGATACTCCTTGGAGATTGTTATATATTATAAAGTATATCTCCAACCACAAATATCGTAGGCAATGAGTGCATGAGAGGGGCCATTCATTAAAGTGATAAAGCACAAACTGAAAGATGGCTTGGCATATGAGTGTTTTCTTGTCTGTATTGTTGTGCATTCAAAGCACCAGCTCACCAATTACAAAGCGAATGGAAAGTGAAGTTGAATGACAGAGAAAGAAAACTGGTTTTCATTGAGAACGTCTATTTAATGGGGGGGGCGTTGAAGAAAATAAACGATGATTGAGAACATCGTCCTGGAAATTCGGCCCGCAGTGTAAGTCATTTGGAGGGGGGCTGTGGTGTGGTCCAACAGTAATATATTCGAATAGTTGTTCTTCTAATTTTTGTTTTGTATTTTTGTGCCTACTGTAATGAGGACCACTTTCCTCCCCCACGTTGGAAGTTGGAAGCTTTCTCAGTTCAGATAGAGAATTCTTTTCCTTAAATGAAGAAGCTCACAAAAGTACAAACGCGCAGAGGAGAACAACAGAGTCCACAAAAACGATGGTCCACAAACAAGACGTTGAAAGAAAGTCATTCTCATTGTTTTCAATATTTTGGTGCTTTGAGGTGGAAATGAGGTTGCTTCATGTGTAACTGTTTTAGTATAAAACGGAAGCTTTTAAAAGTTGGATGACCGAGCCATCATTTGACAGGCTTTTTTTTCTATTAGCTGGTTTGAAATTTCTAAGAGTGTGGTAGACGTTCTCCATTGTGGCTACAAGGATATGTTATTAAGGTTTTAATAGTGGGATAAAAATGATTGGATAAGTAAAATGTAGATCTTATTAAGAAGCAAATTTATAAAGAGAATTAGATTTGTTGAGCTGTTGTTTGTGGATTTGATAGGATTTGAACTAGCAACTTTTTATTTGCTGTTGGAGGGCTCTACCATTAAGTTAGCGACTCAAATTTGGTCTAGATGCGACTTATTTCAAGGACTCCCTATAAACCACATTGTAGGTGCTTGGGGCTCCTAGTGTAATGAAATAACTTGCACCAAAGAATATAATATAAAATATTTTACAAATACTTGATAATAACTAGAATAACAAGCCACTTTGAAGAGACAAACCTCAAAATATCTTCAATGAGAAATCAATTCACAAATTGATGATAATAAACTTACTTATAACTCCCATATATACCTAATTATACCTTGGCTGCCACCTAGGCTAATTTAAACACTTAAATATGGCACTTAGAACAACCTAAATATCTAAATAAGAATATAATAATTATCATATAACTTAATGAAGAGTTAAGATAGCTACAAACCAACTACCCATAACCCTATGCACACACTTGGATTAAGGGCATAGCATGGCCCCTCTTTCAAAGAAGCATTGTCCTCAACACTATTCAAATATGAATTCTTCTAGATGAACTCTTCACGCTTCCATGTGGCACCTTCAATTGGTAAATTCTTCTACTAAATGAGATATTCAATGAGTGTTCTAGTCCTCAACTTCTTTGTGTGTGTCTAAAGAATTAACTCTAGCTCCAATATGATTCTTTCTTCTTCCTCTAGCTCTAGTAAAATGTCTATGGAGGAATCTTACACCCGATTGCTTTATTCAAACCTACAACATGAAAAAATGGATGCATCTTTGTTGTTGAAGGTAACTCAAGCTTATAGGCAAAACTGCTTGTCTTTTCCATGATCTAGTATGGTCTAAAGATTTCAGACACAACTTGTTCTTTTGTTTTTTTTTTTTCTTTAGTGGCATTTTCTTCTAAGGCTACAATCTTGAGAAAACCTAGTCCCCAACTTTAAAACCCTTCCACTGTGGCATTGGTTAGCCTATTGTGCCATTTGATTTTGTGTCATGGCTAGATTTATCTTGAGTCTTAAAAGTACCTATTGTTGATGATGCATGTGGTCCTCCACATACCTTTAATGATGATATGATGGATGGAGGATGCTTTTCGTATAGTTCCATAAATAGAGACACTTTTGATAAGTGTTATGTACCACAGTTTTGCTAATGGTAGCCAATCTACCCATTGAAACTACTTATCAGAAGCGAAACAATGCCGATACCCTTTAAAGAACTTTTGAAAACCTTAGTTTGTGCACGAAATTGATGATGGTATTAGAGTTACAAGCCAATTGAGTACTCAAACAAGAGAATAAATTTATCAAAAAATTACCAATATAGATAGGATTATAGTTACTAACACTAACCCTAAGTGTACCATGTAGCTTTTATTTATTTATTTTCATTTGCACTTTTGAAAGGATGAGATAATGTAATAAAATGAGCATATTTAGTGAGGTGATCCACCATTGCCATGATGACATTCTTATCTTTAGATCTTGGAGTCTCTGTGATGAAATCCATGGCAACCTCTTTCCATCATTGGCTAGGAATAACTAAGGGTTGCAAAAGAGTAGGCGTCTTAATTTTATCCCCTTTATTTATTTGACATAACAAACATTCCAACACAAATTATTGAACATCACCTTTAAGCCCCTCCCAATATAAATCTTGATTGATTCGATGATATTTCTTCAAAATTTTAAATGACCCCCTATTAGAGAATCATAAAGCTCTTCCAAGATTTTTTGTTGGAGAGTGAAAAATTTGCATAGGTATAATCTCTCTTTATACCATAAAAATATCTCTTCCCATAAAAATTATTTAAATTACCAAGATCAATTTGTAAGTGTTGAAAGAGATTCCTTGTAGTAACATCATTATTTCACTCCACTTCAGCTTCTTCCACCCAATCATCTTGTGATATTGAAATAACACACAATAATGCCTCATCCTTCTTATCCTTCCTAGATAATGCATGTGGCACAATATTATCCTTCCCTTTCTTACATACAATCTCAAATTCATACCCCAACATCTTCATGAACCATTTTTGTTGCTCTTCAAAAGATAATATTTTCTCTAGGAAATATTTTAGACTACTATAATCAATATTAACTTTGAAGTTTCTACCCATTAGATATGGATTTCACTAATTTATTGCATGAATAATATATCTTGCATTTGATTCTCATAAATGGGTTTGAGTTGTTTCTTACCCTTCAATTGATAACTCTCAAAAGCAATGGGCCTACCCTCCTACATGAGAAGTGCTCTTATACCATTACCTAAAGCAACACACTCTATAATAAAATCCTTGATGAAGTCTAGAGTGGATAGAACTAGACAAGTACGCATAACTTCCTTCAATCTCTCAAATGTTAACTTAATTAATTCCTTCCATTTGAAAGAGTCCTTCTTCTATACAACCATAGTTCTTCACAGGTATCCTATGGTATCCAATGAGTCCTAGGATCTCCTAAATTTCTTAATAGAATAGGCCATTATGTGATAGCCTTAATTTTTTAGGATCAACCTTAACTCTTTCATGTGACACTATGTGTCCCATTTACTCAACCTCTTTGAGACCAAAGTCATAATTGGAAGTCTTAGCATAGAGCTAGTAATCTTTGAGAAATGTTAATGTTTGATCTATATGGTCCAAATTTTCTTCTCATGTCTTGAAATAAATCAATATATCACCAAAGAGCATTAATAGAAAATTCTTATTTTTAAAAATAGAATTCATAAATCTTCGAAATGTAGATGGAGCATTTATAATACCAAATTCCATTATGACCCTCATGAGTCCTAGGTTTTGTCTTGGTAATATCCTCTTCCTTAATTCATATTTAGTGATAACTTGATTTAAGATCTAGTTTTGTAAAAATCATAGCTCCGTTTAATTCATCTAGTAAGTCATCAATGGTTGGAATAGGAAACTTGTCTTTGATGGTGTACATATTGAGCACTCTATATTTTTGGCACATTTTCCATGTTTGATCCTTCTTACACACCATCACTATAGGAGAGCGTTTTAAGCACTCTGGTTATGTTTAATAATACAAAATCTAGCATCTCTTAAACAATCTTTGTAATCTCATTTTTTGTATATATGGGTACCTCTAAGTGTAGATGTCGGGTGGTTGGCTCTTAGGACCTAGTTGTATGGCATGATGATGACCCCTCTTAATGTAGTTGAGGCAAGGGGGTTATATGGAACTTCCCTACCATGTAGCCAATTACACTTTATTCAACTCAAATTAAATGTTTACATAATTAATCAAATCCAAATCCTAACATTTTCCTAGTATCAAAATTCCTATTTAGGAGTAAAATTAATCTATATGCATATATGCCCCTGTATATTCTAAATTTCTCATCTCCCATTGCCAATCCGATCTCAATCATGATTTTCCTCTCCATTTATATCTCTTCATGTGGAAGTTCAACCAATATTTGAGGAAGTTCAATTGAATGGGATTTTGATAGTTTCAATAATTAAAATATTGTGTAATGTGGGAAAAAGGGATTTAGGGTCTAAATCACACCTTTTCCAACATAACATTAGAGAGGAACCAAAAATGATCACAATAAGCCCACTTGGCTATTATCCTCAATGGAAGAGCCATAATGGTGGATTAGGGTTTTGGTTACTTGTTGTTTTGTGTTCTATTTTTGGATTGATTAGGACTTGAGTTAACTTTATTATGCAAATGAAAAAAGTAGGTTAACTATGGATCTACAAAAAATTGACGCAAATACAAAATTATACAAAATTGAAACACAAAGATTGAGAACAAAATAATATAATGTAGAGGCAGAGAAACTTGACATATTAATTAGGGCTGATATTGATTGGTCAAGGGTGGTGGCACCCTAGACTGGATAATGATCATTGATTCTTTTTAGACTTTGTGAATAGGTTTCTATAGGTTACAGTCTATAGGCTCTTCCTTCTTGGACTTAGCTTTAGAACTTTGTTTCTTGGTGAATAATTCCTCTTGCCCTAATTTTATGAGGTAGGAGGCTTGAATGATTGATCTTACAATTAGGTCTTCAATCCTATCCTAAATTCACTTCAAATTTTTCGCCTACAAGCAAGAGAGGGGAGAAAGGCTTGTGCCATATAGGGGCTTGCCTAAGTCAAACCTCATTTTGGTGTTTCCATCTCCACAATGACTATGATGATGTAAAGAGTGATTATCCCCAGTCATGTAGATGAAAATGGATTAAAACAAGTGATAAATGACAAGTGGTGCAACTTACCACTTAGATATTCTTTCCTTGATGGACTAAAATCATAATACTCATCTCATACAAGGCGAATTGGATTCTTGATTAAATTTACTGGAAGTGTTAGTACTCACAAAAAAAAAGAAAATAAAACATGAACAATATTACATGTAAACTTGATGCATTGATAATGAAGATATTGAATTATAAAAGGTGTTGTAAAATACTACTTATTCTGATCTTGAATTAATTTTAGGATGCTTAATTGCTCAAAATTTCATTAGGTGTTTAAATGGTGAAAAATAATTGTATTTGAATGCTTTTATTTATTTTCCAACAAAATTAATTATAAAAAGTTGATAAATGAATTTAAATTTGTAAATATAAAAATGTTGATAGTCACATATTTAAAATTAGCCCAAAATAGGTTACAGTTCAAGGGTGGTGATGACCTAGACTAGACCTATTTTTGGGATTGAAGAGAAGGGGGATTCATTGCTCACGAGTCTCTTTATTCTCAAGAGTCCTAGGGAAAGAACTGCTTTAAACTACCTTAGATTGAAAAGGTGGGAGTTTTAGAATAAGAAAGAGTAGGTCACAAAGGTTTTTTGGAAAGATTGATGGGATCTCGACCAAAAGATGGTAACCTAGAACAAGGATGACAATGTGACATGTTGGATTCATGGAGGCATGCTAACATCTCGTATAGACCAGAAACCAAGTTTATCACAGAAAAAACTAAATGAATACTAACAATCAGATTGCTAAGAACTCTTAGGAATGCGAGAGAATAAAAAAGTATAGTAGAACTGAAATAAAGTAAGATAAACTAAGTAATATATAGATTAAGTGATGATAAAATGAAAAAAGAGGAAAAAATCACTCACAACCAACCAAGCAATGAAGCCTTCAACAAGTAGATATCTTCAACAAATACACACATAAGATCAAGGGAAAAATGTTGGAGCTATTTAGGGGCTTTCCGTAGTCAAACCCCTATTTTGGCATTCCAACCTCCATAGGCAGCCAACTAGATAGAGAAAGTGAATAAAGTAAGCAAATGCAAAGTGATAAAAGCAATCCCCGCTCAAGGAAGAGAACCCATATCACAAGATAGAGAGATAGATGAAATAGTCAAATTATTAGAGAGGGATGTGAGGAATCCCAAGATGCTCAAAGATACAAGATAAGAAAGATATCGCCTGCAAGGCTTGAGGGAGCCAAGGAGAGAGAGAGAGAGAGAGTTGCAAAGAGCATTGTAAGAACTTGAGACCTTGAGGCTGTTGTAACAAGCAAGAGAGTTGTGCAAGCAAGAGGGTAAGAGAAAAGAGAGTATTTCCAAGAGGGAGAGATCGAGAAGAAGGCCAAATGGATTGAAAATATAGCTTTTAAAGAGAGAATAGGAGGGAAATGAAGGTTCCTGAGTCGTTACAAGGTAGCTGACAAGTGGCAAAGCACTCGGAAATGGTTGTTTGAATGTTGAAATGTCACGAGATGAGAGCATGGTGCATAGATGTATGTGTGGCACACTAGTGTCCAGACACATCATGCTACAAAATGATGAGAACAAGAAAAGCACAAGGTTCAATGCAAAGTTGATGTGCAAAGGGAGTTGCTAAAAAGGGCTCTTGAGCATCCCAAGAGGGAGAAAGGCTGATGCAAGGGCTAAAATGAACTTACACAAATGCTAAGGGAATGGGCACTAAAGTAGATGCAAGAATGTATGTGAAATTTCAAGGGGTGCAATTTTACGACATTACAAGGATTTTGATTTCGTTAAATAATATTTAATATTAATTCCCAATTTTATTTTGATTTTCTAAAAACAACCATAAAACAAGTGAATTATAAGCACAATTAGGTCTAGGAACATAGGGGGAGCTAAACATAGTGTGAAACTTTGTTAAGGGTGACAATTTAGGATGCTACACATTAAACTGATGCAAAAGTATAATAGCACATTAGAATCCCACAAGATAAAATGTAACCCATAATTTTGTAAGGTCCAAATGACCCCAAGGATCCTGCAAGGTTCAAATAAATTGAATATCCATGCAAGTGCATATGTAAGAGGAAAATATACTTTGGCATTTGCAATCTTAAAATTTTGCTTAAAGTTTAGATGGATGGCTATTTTTCATAATCCATATAGGATGACATCATCAAGGTACCATGCTAACATCATAGGTGGAGCTATTCATCAAAATTGGTTTAATACACTATATAAGTGAAATTCACTAGAGTTTATTTACAAGTTTTGATGGAAAATAACTAACAAAACATATTTCAATGCATATTAAAATTCCCACAATAGGTAGATAGTGTTAAAGTTCTTACAAGTGTCTAGATGTAAATGAAACTTGTGCAAAAGGTAGATGGCACAAAAAATACCAGAAACATCCAAATGCATATGGACTTCCTGCATGGTCAAATGACACAAAAGTTATTACAAACCTTTAAATGCACATGGAATCTCCACATGGTTGGATGATGTTAGTTTTCTTGTATTGCAAGAAAATCCATTGAAACTCAACAAGTATTGAGTTGAAAGAAATTTCTATTTCACCTTGAGTTTTTCACGAAGGTTTAGTTGCAACTTGAAAACTTGTAACCCATAGCAATCCTAAATCCTATAATAATCTAGTGCAAATACAATTCTCTGCAAGTTGAGTAGCATGTTAGAAACCTGCAAGGCCATAACTTGTTTATTCTTCATCCAAATTTCATAAAATTGGATTTGTGACTACCCATTTGGATCCTTAACAAGACAACGTCATCAAATTATCCCAATTATTTTTTAAAATTATTCCTTGAAAACTAACCAAGCCTACCCTAGCAAAATCCATGTAACAAAACTGAAATGAAATATTTTTGGGTGATACAAGATTTCCTATGGACTTGGATGCTCCTCCATAAAAAAATTGGGCTAAATGAAATGTTCCATGAGTTTGGAAAACTAAGGAACATTTAAAATTTACATGTTTTTCCTTTATCCACAACTACTATTTGTCCCCTTGGAATATGCTAGTTCTTTCCTTCTTCTCTTCCTCTCCATTATCAATGCACATATCACCCCTACTTATCCTACTTTGTAAGGAGGAATAATGGCCTACATGAATAAACCTACAACTTACCAATTTTACCTTGGAATATGTCCTCTCTAAGCCTCCTCTCTCTTGATAATCATTTGCATCTTTTCTATTGTTCCCTTTTCCTTTATATTGTTGCTACATAGAACCAATATTTTGTCCATTCTTCCCATGTATAATAAGATCCTTAGGCACCTCCATGGAGTTGTTCTCAAATTCTCCAACCTTAGCCACCTATTGTTTGAAATGCTTGTGGGAAATTCGACCATGCTACTAAGTTACTTGCTTGGCCAATAAGAGTTCACAAGTTCATCTGGAATAAAAAGGAACAAATTCCTTCTATTGTTGATCAACTTTCTTCTTCTTGCATGGAAGAGAAAATGGTGGAATATAAGGGAAAATTTCCTATAGATAATTTCACTTTTACTAAAGAAACAAGGTTGCATGATGGATTTGTTGGTATCTTTATGGATTCTCCTTATAAAAAGAAAAAAAGAGATTGGGAGAGAAGGATCTTGGTTCTAAGGTTAACCAGTTCAATCTTTAGACCATTTCTTTAAACCACCTTGATTTTAATTTTATTTTTAGTTTTCTCATTGTAATTACTTTGATTTATTTTTAGTTATACCATTGTAGTTCCTCTTGGTTGTTCCTTGTTTTTTTTGCATAAAGCTCTATCTTTCCCTTTGTACAAGATTTGGGGCCCTTTCAAAACCCTTCTTACCTAATCAAAAATAATTCTAAAGAACATAATTATTTATAGAAATAATTGACATGAAATTTTCAACTTCCTATTAATTTATGTAATGTAGGAAAAGTGATCCTACATCTAACTAGGATGAACTAATTTTCACTTACAAAACATTGGAATTCAGATTAGAAAGGGTATGAGATTAGCTTGAAACCTAAAAGGTGAGTCAATCAACCTTGGATCTGAATTCTTTAAGGGTTTGGAAATTGATTTTTGATGAAATGTAATGATGTAACTAGTTAAATATGAAAATACAATTCTCCAAACATGAATTATGGAAAACAAGAAATACACAAACAAATTTGAGTTGCAAAAAAGAAAAAGGTAGACACAGAGGTACCACTACCTGACCTATGAATTTGAGGGAAATTTTGCTAGAAAAGGGCACCCTAGTCTAGAGACTTGAAATTGAAATTTTATTTCATAGTCCTTAGGTCCTTGGTTTGTGGCTTCTTCCTTCTAGATCTTGTTTTCGGATCTTCATCTATTACTGAGATAATTGAGTTTTTATATCTTGTCACGTTGTATGGCTTGAATGAATTAATGAGAAAATTATCTTCAATCTCCTTCCAATCTTCTTTAGATCTGAAACCTTCACATTCAAAAGGAGAGGAAGGGTTGTTCCATATAGGGACTTGCCTCAGTCAAACCTTGTGTTAGTATTTCTACCTCCACAATGGAAAAATTGATGATAAAGAGAGCTTATCCTTTTGAGGGATAGAGGCTAGATGATAATAGATTAATGAATGAAAAACTTGCTGCAACTCACCACTCATATCTGATCTCCTTGAGGGATTGAATTCATGCACATCACCTTCAAGGTGTGATTACAATTTGGCTTGATTTTATTTGAAAACCTGTAAGAGTTAGTAGTCACAAAATAAATGATCACAAATCATGAACAAAATTACATGAAAACATGATGAAGGATTGACATGATGCTTGACTGAAAATAATGCTACAATAATGCTCATAAATCTACTCTTGATATCCTTTGATTGATTTTAGGATCTTCAATTTACTCTTGATGATTTCCTTCTTGCTTCTCTAGGATTTCAAATGATGAAATGACTAGGTATTTATATGCAATTCTTATAATTTCTTGAAAATTAAATCCTGATAGTTGACAATTAGGATTTAAATTTCAAATCATACATCACCAAAACTGGCATATTTGAATTTAGAGAAAATATAAAATTTAATAGGACAAGGGCACCAAGGGTGCCCTTGTCCAGACCCACTTTTTTGAGATTGAAAATTCAAGGGTAAAATATTAAATGCATAATTTGGTTTTCCATATTTGATTTTCTAATAAATGGTAAAATGGACCATGGAATGCATAATTTAGGAAATTAAGAGCATGATTAGTTCCAAGCACATAGGAGGGAGCAAAACCTAGTGTGAAATTATCGAAGCTGAAAATATATGATGCTGCAATTTCTATCCAAAAGTTACTAAATTCTATCAATATTCTTCATACATCAAACTCTCACTAAATAATGATCTGGGAGGGAAAAGGAATGAAGGAATAATGAAATGAAAAAGAGTAGAAAATTTTATAAAAAGCATGGTATAAATGTAACCTTTTGAGAACTCATCAATATGTCTAACACTTCGACAAGCATATCTAATCATACTGATTTTATGATTGTTAAAGATTGATTTTTACCCAACGTAAAAAACTTATATCAACAATAATTGAAACAATTTCCTAAAGGACCTCAAATAACTACTTATGAGATGATGCCCATACACTCCAAACTCTTAAAAATGATTTTACACCTCATACTACCCAATCATTTGAGGCCTTTGGTGAATGCCATAGACAAAGGGTGGAAAAGAAATTTCATCTAACTATAAAAATCCTTGAAATGTCTCACATCAACATCCCATCAATTTTGTTTCAAATAGTTAATTCTAATACCAATTTGAAAAAAAAATGAACAAAGAAAAGGCAAAGGAAAGTATATAAAACCTAGAGGGAAAACTCATTTGAAAGAGAAATTACTACTTAAAAAATTATAATGGTGTGCCAAAAGAAAACTCATAATGTGGTGGTTCTCATATCATCACCAACTTATTTTTTTCTTTTATTTGATTAGAAGACAAAACCTTGATATAATCTAGACATTTTATGAAGAGATTATTAAATATTTTAATACATATTTACTACCACAAATATTTTAGACATCTAATTATTAAATGAAAAGATACCTTATCTAAATATTGTCTAGATTTATAAAATAAATATGTGTTGACAATATACTGATCTAATTATAAACAATCAAATAAATAAATATATTTTAAACAAATAATATCATAATTTGTTACAATCATTTGAATAATAATCAAACCTAACTCATAAAAGTATCATTCTTCCACTATTTAACTCCCCATTAAAATGAATATGTGTAATGAAAAAGCTGGTTGTTTTCTTGTCTATACTCTTTTGCATTCAAAGCACAACTCAACAATGAAGTTGGATGATAGAGAAACAAAACTGGTTTTTATTCAGAATGTCCTTTTTATGAGTGGACCGCTGAAATCAGGAAACGGTGAGTGCAAGTCTTTTGTTTGTAACGGTAACATATTCAAATAGGACCACATTCGACCCCACAATACAGATTGGAAGTTGGAAGGAAGAGATAATCTGATTGAATCTTTTTCTTTAAATCAAGAAGCTCACAAAAGTACAAACACATAGAGGAGAACAACAATGTCAGAAGAAACAAAACACTAGAGGAAGATTCATTCTTCTTTTTTTCCAACATTTTAATGCGTTGAGGTGACAGCGAGCTTGCTTCAAATATAGCCATTTTTTAAGTTTAAAATTATTAAAGAATTATTTGGTTTATTTTGAAAAGTTATTTTATTTAAAAGTTATTTTATTTTATTAAAAGGTATTTAAAATTACAAGGATAAAAGTATATATTTTGTAATGATTGATGTATAGGTATTATGGTGTTATGATTTTGTGTAAAAATTGGGAATGAATCATCTTTATTCACATTTGTTTTCATTCATTTTAAGGATATAAATTTGACTTATATATCTATCATTCTTCAACATGAGTCAAATTAGCAAGTATGGATCTAGATCAAGATTACAATTTCAATCCCAACAATTTAAATTCTAAATTTTCAATGAATTCAAGGTGACCTCTTTCCTACTATCTTTACCTTTCAACTTGGGAATGAAATGTGTGTTTTACATGTTAAGGTGTTGTATAAAAGAACAAATCTTACTTCATTTTTACCCTCCAAGAATTATCAATGATGTTGAACAATGTCTAAAAGTCCAATTAAATATTGGCAAACAATTCAACTTAACAATAAGTATACACAATGATACAATTACATGAAAATAATTAGAACACATATCTTGTTTATTATCAAGTATGAAAGTTTATAATAGATACATATTGCCAACAAACTAACACAAAAAACAAAATAGTAAAATATCAAACATCAAAATGATATCACACTACTAAACTAAATATTATAAATTTATAAGAGAGAATGATGTCTTACAAAAGAAAAGAATGTGTATTTCCAATACCCATTTTAATCTTCAATTACCTTGAATCAAATGCATCAGCCAATTCAACTTAACTATTTTTAATCTTCAATTGTTGAGCCCCTTCCACCTTTAATCAAATATATTAATATGTTCCACTTAAATATTTAAGTTTGACTAATATGCATGTATAAACTTCAAGGTACATTGCATGTTTTCTCAACAAATGTGAAAAAGAATGAAATTTGAATGTGAATATATGATCTTGACCTTTAATGCTATGGGATTTTATATTACTTTTTATTAAGAAAAAGGAGAATGAAAAATATATTATAAGAGAATCTTAATAAAAGGGTTAAGAATTAAATAAGTCATTTGTAAAGTGAACTAAATCTTGTATGAAAAAATTAATTGTAAATAATTTATTATTAAAGAAGAATTTAAAAATTTAAAAATATCATTTATTTAGTAAGCATAACTCTTTCTAAATTATTTAATAAAATTATAACCAAATTTATTATGAGAACATATTATCATTGGATGCAATTTCTAGAAAAAATTATAAATCAAAGAAGAAACTTGAAAAGGAATTTAAGAACTCCAAACAAGAAATAGATAGGAAGGGGGCATTAGAGAAATACAAATAGAATGTTTCTAACTAGGGATATATAGTACAATCAGTATGATCCAAGATGAAGCATGTGTGAATTCATATGATATATTATGTCTTTTATAAATTGGTCATAGTCTAGGGGCCTCTTCCTGTGAGGAACCACTTGTTCATTGTAATAAACATAATCAAATTTCACAAAAAAATATTGTATTTAAAAAAAAACTTAATTCAATATTTCATAATGTTAGAGAAAACCACCCAAGAAAATCAACTGCAGAATAAACCTTCACGAGATAGAGAGGAGCACTATGCTACTTCACCAAAGAGAAAATGAAAATATGAGATGATTAATTTACATAATGTACATACTTTTAAAGCCATGAGAAAAGTGTCAGGTGGGAAAACTACCCACACAGAAAAAACCATCTAGGAGAAACTAATCAGTGTAATATACCCTAAGTGAAAAAATTAATTACACTAACACCCCCCCTTAAGTGGAACTTAGGGAGAATTATTATGCAAAAATGAAGATGCAATATGGGTCCCGACTACACAACCATGTTAGGTACCCATTTACAATGCAATCTCTCACAACTGGAGAAAAGGAGAAAAATACTATGGGAGAAAACCTCTATCCAAAAGGAGAAAAGAAAACAAAAATGATGCATGGATGGAGGACTCAATCACAACCCCCAAGGATGACATACATAATATATATATAATCAATGGCCCCCCCATAAGAGGGAAAGAGCTCCTAGAGACTATATAGCCCCCCCACAATGTGTAATCACTTGCAAAAATGGTAAGTTTCTAAAGAAAAAACATGATCTAGTGTTGACAAACAACTTGCCTCCCTTTCGGAAGAAACAAAACCAAATACAAATGCAAGTATGCTTCCAGTCTAGATAGGAATTGAAAGAAAGAAGCATAAAAATGTATGATGATGTCTCTAAAATCAGCTCATGTGTTGCCAAGACCTTGGAAGATGATTCCACGAACCAATCAGGAACATGCCCAATCATAGTAGAAGGTGACAAATAAGGTACCACTGGAAACTAATTCTGAACATTCTCCAGAGACTGAGATGGAGTGACAATAGTTGTACCACAACTATCATCAAATAGGAGGGATATACCCTCAAATGTGTCTTCCAAGTAAAAAATGTGAGATTCCATGAACAAAGAACCAATGTTTGACAAATAAGAATCCCAATCAGGAAGACACTGAAATACTAGTTGTGATGAATCACTAGACCTATTGAATGAATCATCAACACAAAATGAATGGTCCTATAGAACATGAATGATAGGAGCCTCAATCAATGACTCTGCACAATGAATCACTGAAGGTGAAGGTACATCAATTGTCCCTAATGGAGAAGAAGGAGCATCTAAAGAACCCTCGTCATCCTCATCTAAAGACTCAAAGTATTCCAAAACTTCAAACTCCTGCATAGTAGTGTGATCATAGGGTATCCTATTTGAAAAATGAAGAGGCACTAGACAATCTGAAATAGGATCATCTGGGAATGGTTGAGTATCATGATCTCTATTTATTTCCCAAATTTTAGTCCAAAGAGTATGAGGACACTCGAAATAATCAATAGCATTCAAAGTGGCATCATTAGTATGCATTGCAATAACTCCTAGGACATGATCCCTTTTGCAATTCCATGCAACTTTCTTACAATCAGCACTAGGAAGGGGAACTAGATTATACAAATGTGGCAACAAATGAAGCCATATGAGATGTTTTATGATACCATCTCTCCATTGTTTATAGTTTCCCATTTTCAACATAACCACAACATGATGCAATGAAAACCCCATAATCAACTATGACAAATCTCCAAAAATATAAAGACAATAACCTTCAACAACAATTAGAAACTCTCAAATACTGCAAATGGAGCTTTCCCAAAATACTTCAGGAAGCAATAATACAAAGGAAGGGCTGAGAATCAAGCAACTCCAAAGAGCACAACAACACCAATATTGAAATTCAATGGATTATAATCATGACCAAATAGAAAAATATGTGAAAAATTCCTCAACCATTGTAAAGGTGATGAAAATACCTTTCCATTGATATGTGGTTTGCAAAAATCAGCCTCTGTTTGCAAAAGATATGCACAAATGAAAAAGGGCCTATAGAGGCACTTTCAGATCAAGCACATGGTCCCACCATGTGACCACTTTCATCCTCGGCAGGAAAAAAAAATAGGCCCAACCAATTAGTGCTCGCCAAGCTACCAACAAACCAAGTTCGATGTAGGCACAATCACTGAGCACCTTCACAATTCCTTCATGCAAGAGATAGTCTCTCAACAACCTTGTGAGTCTTATTCACATTTAAGAAGGAGAATAAAATGATATTTAAAGGGCCAAAAATACCATTATGCAGCCAATGTGGGCTTAAAATCCTAGAACAATTTCAATACTACTTCAAAATGGGCCCACTCCTCTCATGCAAACAGATTGGAAACCCTAAAATATTTAGGGAAAGACTTTATAAAAGTATAAAGTTTAAAAAAATGATACCCTCCAAATGTGGCTGCAAATAAATCAAATTTCCTTCAAACATAATGCCATGGGCTAGGCGTTCGATGCACAGGGATAGGGAATCAAGCAATTCCAAGAAAATTAAACACCAGTCATTGCACATTAGGGAATCGAGCAGAGCAACACAAATCTAAAATGTTGGTTCTTCATATTCATGGATTGAATTAAGGATAACAGGTGAAGGCAATGGTGGCATCACTTGCACTCACTGCTCCTTATTTCCAAAATCATCTCCACGCCCAATCAAATTTGTTGCCTCCTCTCTTCAAAATTCAAATGCCTCTCCAACATATGCTAGATCACGGTTCCAAACAGAATGAATCGGACTCCAATTGATAATTTAGTCCAACAAAACAGAGATCCAAACCATGAAAATTCAATCGCAGCCTCCCATCAAACTGAAAATAACAACTTCAAATCAACATGGCTCAACAAAACTAAAATTTCACTACTTCTAATGAATGGTCGAGGCCAAACAATAGACTCACAAATAGTTGCAACAAAAGATTCAATCACTGCATCAACCCATGGGTCTCTAGATGAAGGAAATCAACCCTTCAAACAACAAAATTCGCCCTATTCAAACAAAACAAGAATTTTGATGAAAGAAAAAATGTGCCTCAAAAAGCAGTAAATCGGACCACCAAACGGATTAAGAGAAACATGCTCAGCAGGAAATAGCACACTGCCTCCAAGTGCTTGAAATTTTGGTGGTGCTTGACTCCAGAGATCAAACATAGGTTTCTCTAGAAAATTGGGCCACCAAAGACAAATTCATGCCTCCCATAGAGGAACAAGCTTCTACATGGCCATGACCTTCAAACATGAAGGAGTAAACATGCATCCTCAGCCAAATCGAACAATGAGGAAATTTTGAAATTAAATAAAAATTTCAAATACCAAAATAAACGATCTCACAAATCTCCAGTGAAAACTCTCAGGAAGGATTCATAGATGGGTGGTTCTGATACCATGTTAGAGAAAAGCACCCAGGAAAATCAACTGCGGAATAAACCTTCATGAGATAGAGAGGAGCACTATGCTACTTCACCAAAGAGAAAATGAAAATATGAGATGATTAATTTACACAATGTACATGCTTTTAAAGCCATGAGAAAAGTGTCGGGTGGGAAAACTACCCACATGAGAAAAACCACCCAAGAGAAACTAATTAGTGTAATCTACCCTAAGTGAAAAACTTAATTACACTAACACATAATTTCTTCTAGGAGGAAAATATAAAATAATCTCAATATACAAATAATTTCCATTAAATGAATAAACATTCATCCAATGAATATTTTGTTGAATGCACAAGACAACTGAGAGGGGGTTCGTGAATCAGTTGTACCTCAAAGCTTCAAAATCCTCACAAACATTCAGATCCATATTCATTCAATTAACTCTTAACCTATTATAATGATTTAGCATGAAAAGAAAATAACAAAAAATGAATCAAATCAACACCATGCACAAGAGAACACTAGATTTACGTGGAAAACCAAAGATGGGAAAAACCACAGTGAGGGTTAGCTCGTAATATATTTAGTAATATCAACACCAAATACAAAGAGCTCATTGTCAAAGGGATCACTTCCTAAAGAAAGAAAGACTCACTATCAAAGGATCACTACCATAATAGAAAAGAAGATAAATAATAATGTTACAGAGAGAAATCCATCTCAATGCAACAAAGAAATCCACCAAAACATCACCAACACCTTCACATCATGATTAAAGAATTGTAGACATCTTCTACTCACTACATTTCTCAAATTCACACTCTAACACTCTGTAGTTCACATCATTCACATAATACTTATCTCTCTTCGCATCCCTCAACAACTCAACTCATATTTATATCACCTTTAACCTTGAAAACATTCTCCAAGGTCGGCTATGCACCTCAACCATGCAAATTCAAATTAGGTCGGCACCAAAACACTTTCATGGTAGATAGAAGTGAAGAAAGACCACACCACTCCTTATCTGGGACCCAAATCTATAACACCATGCTACAACACACTTCTACAAACAATAAACATCCACTACAATTGGTGTAAACAACAAGGTCAGTCGTTAACCATGTAAACACCATTAAACTTTTAAGTGCACACTTCCTTTGATTCAACTTTCAACTCATGGAAAAAAAATGTCACTTGAACACAATCTCGAATATTCCAAAAATACCCTAAAAACTAACAAATTCCTTTGCAAAAAATTTAACCTGAAGAATGTACACACCTGGTACACTCAGACAACTCTGTCATACATTGTAACTTAAGAAACTAACTTCAAAAGCACCAAACCTCAAACAAATTTGACTGAAAAATTATACCAACACTATTAGCATGCCTTCAAATCCACAAGGCCTGAAACCAAACTACAAAGAAACACGGAGCAAAAACATTTCTCCCAGACATCTCTGCAATACACTGTTCACACACTGGTGAACACAACTTTTTATACACAACAATTCAACACATCAAATTATGAATACAACACCTCTCAACACCTAGAAAAAATGTGGAGCAACAACAAAACATTACTCTTCAACCCAGAACACATTGCAACTCAATGTTTCCTCTTTTTATCATTTTTTCTCAAATGCACTTGGAAACCAAGCACCAAGAACACATCCTCATCATCTCCATCACTTACTCAACCATAGACATAAGATTATCAAAGAAACACTAGAGTATAACACTAGTAGCTTACTAATGACAACATAATGCAACTAATCAAAGCATCATCAATGCAACAACATAGACAATACCAACAACTACACATACTCTTGCAACAATCTTCTTCTCATACAAGTTGACACCAATGACAACAAAGGCTTGTTGACATCAATGACAACATCAACTACTCATATTTTCAACAATTTCCCCCTTTTTCATTGATGGCAACACATGATTTGAAAAACCATCAACAACAATAGCTCTGCTCCATACCTATTTCCTTCATTACTCACTCTCTCCTTTTCAACTTATCCTTTTCACATTATTCTCTCCCCTTTTCATAACTAACACTCAAACATTTTTCACATGATTCTATCTCCCCCTTTGACATTAATGGAAAAGGAAAAAGGATTTGCATCACTTATATTTCTCCTTTGACATCAATCAACCTTCTCACAACTTCTCTACAACTTGCTTTCCTTTTTTGCTCAGTATACCCCCTTAGGAGCACACACCATATTTCACCAAACAAAAACCACTGCATAATGATAATATTTCACTTTCCTTGACTACAACAACCAACAATGTCACTACCTACTCTTCCTAAGAGGTAGCCACCAAAACTAGTCTAGGTCAAAGAATGAATCTTGAAATCCACTAGACTATTGCATCTCCTTATGCATCTAGGTCAAAAAAGGAGGGGAAATAACCTCAAACTTCTCTCTTAGATACTCAAATGTATCCTTAGGAAGAGCCTTAGTGAATATATCATCAACCTAATCCTTTTTAGGCACATATTCAATCTCTTCATTCTCTACAACCTTCTCTCTTAGAAAGTGATACCACATTGAGATATGTTTTTTCCTTGAATGCATTACTAAATTCTTTGAAATATTGATAGCACTTGTATTATCATAGAAGATAGAAATTGGTTCATCATATACCACCATAATATCCTTCAATGTTTACCTCATCCACAACACTTGTGTGCATAAAGATGCTCCTAAAATGTATTCTACCTCTACAGTAGATAAATACACTGAATCTTGTTTCTTGCTTAGCCATGACACCAATCTGGATCCAAAAAAAAATGCACCACCACTTGTACTTTTTCTATCATCCACACAACCAGCCTAATCTACATCTGTGCAAGCACTTAGAGTAAAATTAGTATCCTTTGGATACAACAAGCCATAATATGGAGTGTCCTTCAAGTTTCTGAATATCCTCTTCACTACTGCAACATGTGACTCTCTAGGATCTTCTTAAAATCTAGCCACAAGACAAACTACATGCATGGCATCTGGTCTAGTAGGAACTAGATATAGTATTCCACCAATCATTGATCTGTATTTGCTTTGATCAGTCTTAGGAGATTCATCATTCTTTCTTAGCTTGCAACCAGTAACCATAGGAGTACACGTCAGTTTAGAATATTACATTCCAAATTCCTTCAACATTTCCTTGACATACTTTGATTGTGAAAATGAGAATACCTTTTTCTATCTGATTTATTTGTAATCCAAGGAAGAAATTCATCTCCCCAAACATAGACATTTCAAAATATTTTTGCATTTCCTTTGCAAACTTCTTGCACATAGCTTCATTGTCTCCAAAGATTATTTCATCAAAATATACAAGCACAATCAAGATTTAATATTTTTCAACTTTATAGTAAAGATTGCTATTTGTGGTACCTTTATTGAATCCTTTTTGTATCAAATACTTATCCAACCTTACATACCAAATGCTGGGAGCTTGCTTCAATCCATATAATTCCTTATTCAATCTGAAAACTATATATGTTTTGTCTGATAACTCAAATCCTTCTAGTTGTTCTATGTTATACCTCTTCTTCCAATTCTCCATTCAAGAAAGCATACTTCACATCCATTTGATAAAATTTGAAATCCTTATTTGTTGCAAAAGCCAAAAAAATTTTGATAGCTTCCATTTTTACCACCAAAGCAAATGTATCCTCAAAATATATTCCTTCAACTTGTGAGTAGCCTTTAGACACAAGCCTTCCCTTGTTCCTTACCACTTCTCCATTATCATTTAGCTTTTTTGAATACCCACTTGGTTCTGATCACATTTTTTTTTTTGTTCTTGGGAAAAGTTCCCAAGTCTGATTCTTCTCAATCTACAATAGTCCTTCTTCCATATCCTTGATCCAATTTTCATCTTTGTATGCTTTAATCACTATTTTAGGTTCAATTTCAAAAAGTAAACATATCTTTACCTATTCTTTAGCAAGTTTCCTTCTTGTTGGTACACCTTTTCTCTTATCTCCAATTATTTGATCTTCATAATTATTCTTCTACACATACTTAGGAGTTTTAAGAGTTTTTTCTGGAGCTCCTTCCTCTTCAATATGCACTTCTCTTTATTTTTCTTCTTCTCTGCAACAAGACTCATATGATTCATATCCATCTATCATCATTGAATTCTTCTATAAATATTCATTAACTTTGACACTTGCACTCTCAACAATCTTTCTCAATCTCTTGGTGTAGCATCAGTAAGATTTTCTTCTAGTAGAGTATCCAAGGAAGATACCTTCATCAGATCTTGCATCAAAATTTCCTAAGTTATCTTCATCTCTTCTTTTATAACATTTGCTTCCAAACACTTTGAAGTACTTGACAATAAGAAACCTTCCATACCATAGCTCATAGGGAGTCTTTGTACTATTTTCTCTTGCTTGAAATCTATTAAGTATATAAACAACAGTATGAATTTCTTGTCTCCAATAGACTTCTGGTAGATTTTCCTCTTTCATCATTGTTCTTGGAGCTTAGTGAACATTCCCATTCTTTCTTTAAACCACTCCATTCTATTGAGGAGTTCTAGGGGTGGAAAAGTGCCTTTTTATGCCATGATTCTCACAAAATATATTGAACTCATTGGAGGTGAACTCTCCACCTCTATTGGACCTCAAAAATTTAATTTTCATATCCATTTCATTCTCAACCATAACTTTGAATTCTTTAAACTTATCTAGAGCTTCTGATTTTTCCTTGAGAAAAGTAACCCATGTCATCCTAGAATAATCATTAATTAATAGCATGAAATACCTATCACCTTGAAGACTTCTTACTCTTGTAGGACCACAAAGATCTGTATGTACCAATTCCAACAATCCGGTAGTAGATTGTTCTTTGAATTTGAAGTGTCTTCTTGCTTGCTTTCCAATTTGACATTATTTACAAACAACATTAATAGGCTTTGTAATCTTTGGTAGATATCTTACAACTTGAACTAAATTGACTCTTACTAAGTTATCAAAATTGATGTGACACACCCTTATGTGCCATAACCAGATTTCATTAATCTGAGTCATAAAGAAATGACCATCAACACCCTTAAGCTGATAAACATTTCCATTTGTCCTTCTTCTAGCAACAACAATAATTCCATATCCTTTTCTGATCTCACATCCATCATCCTAAAACATAAGATTGTATACTTTGCTACAAATTTTTCCAACAATCAAAGAGGTTATGCCTTAAACTCTTAACATAGTAAACATCATTAGTATTATGCTTGCCATCAAAACTAATAGAACCTTTTCCATATATCTTAGCAGATGTATCATCACCAAATCTATCACATCCTCCATCATATTTTTCAAGTTTTAAAAACTTACTCATGTCATCGATCATATGATTAGAGCATCCACTATCAATGATCCAGTAGTTCTTCTCTTATCTAGCATGAAAAAAAGATACCAAATTACCTTCAATCTTATACTTTGTCTTTAGAGGGCTTTGATTCACACATCTCTCATAGTTAGCAGAAATAAATTCATCTTTTAAAGCCATGAACATGAATTCATAATCTTCATCTCCATAAGTAGATTCATCATCAAAAACACTTGCATCTTCTCTAACATCAGAACTTTTATTAATCATCTTACCTTTTTTCTCCTTATTTTTGTTATTCAAAGCTCTATTTGGACATCTTGAAGCATAGTGACCTATCTTTCCACAACTAAAACATTTGAAAGCTAGCTTACCATTGTACTTACTAGTACAATTCTTCATTCTCCTTACAAAGTTAGCTTCTATATCATCAAGATCCTCCTAATATAATTCCTTGATCTCCTCTGATTTGCTGGCCTTAAAAGAAGTCTCAAATTTTGCACCACTATTTGTACCAAATTCTCTCATTTCAAAAGCAGTTAAGGAACCATACAACTGATCTCTGGTATATTGATTCAAATTTTCAAATTCCTCAATAGTAGACACTTTATGACTATAAGATTTACGAAGGGTTCTAAGAATTTTCTTTATCACTTCTAGTTCTTTGTGTTCACCATGAAGACCTTTGATGGAGCTTATGACTTCATCTACCCTTTGTATATATCTTGTAATGTTTTCATCTCCAAATATCCGTAGGTTCTCAAACATGATCATTAGATTCTACATCCTAGCTTCTTTGACCTTATCATCTCCTTCATAAATTCTTTCTAACTTTTCCCAAATTTCTTTAGCAGTTTTTATACTCATAACTTTCACTAATTAAGAATTAGTAAGATTATTTAAGAGAGCACACCTTGCTTTACCATTGCTTTCATAAGATTTAATCTCATTAGGAGTACTTGGAACATTTGTAAGTCCAGTGTATCCACTCTTAATATACATCAAGACATCAAATCCAAGATAAACCAGAAAACCTTCCATCATTGTCTTCCAGAATGCATAACCTATTCCATCAAATACAATGATCTCTTTCTTGTGTGCCATCCTAGATCTACTTCAAGTGGTTAAGCTTACTTCCAAGGAACCTTGCTTTGATACCAATTTTTAAATGCACAAGACAACTTAGAGGGGGGTGAATCAGTTGTACCTTAAAGCTTCAAAATCTTCACAAACATTCAGATCCATATTCATTCAATTAAACCCTAATATATTATAATGACTTAGCATGAAAATAAATTAATAAAAACTAAATCAAATCAACACCATGCACAACAAAACACTATATTTACATGGAAAACCCAATATGGGAAAAACCATAGTGATGAATAGCTAACAATATAAAGTAATATCAACACCGAATACAAAGGGCTCACTACTAGAGGGCTCACTTCCTAAAGAAAGAAAGGTTCACTGCCAAAATAGAAAAGAAGGTAAAGAAGAATGTTATAGAGACAAATCCATCTCAATGCAACAAATAAATCCACAACATCACCAACACCTTCGTAGCATGACTAAAGAATTGTAGACACCTTTTTCTCACTACATCCAACAATCTAACAAATGAAAGATTGCATTGCACTTCAAAAATTCACTCTAACACTCTATAAATTGCATCATTCACATCATACTTATCTCTTTGCATCCCTCAATAACTCAACTCATATTTATATCATCTTCAATCTTGAAAACATTCTCCAAGGTTAGCTATGCAGCTCAACTGTACAAATTCAAATTAGGTTAGCACCAAAACACTTCCATGGTAGATAGAAGTGAAGGAAGACCACACCACTCCTTATCTAGGACCCAAATATATACCACACTACAACATGCTTCTACAAACAATAAACATCCATGGAAATTAATGTAAACACCATGGTCGATCGTTACTCGTGTAAACAACATTTAAATTTTAAGTGCACACTTCTTTTGAATCAACAACAACTCATAGACAACAAATGTCACTTGACCACAATCAAGAATATTCCACAAATACCCTAAAAACCAACAAAATTCTTTGCAAAAATTTCACCTAAAGAATGTACACACCCAGTATACTTAGACAACTAAATGTCATACATGTAACTTAAGAAACTGACTTCAAAAGCACCAAAAATCCAAAAAACATTATTGAAGAAAGATACCAACACTATTAGCACACCTTCAGATCTGTAAGACCCAAAACCAAACTATGGAGAAATATGGATCAAAAAAATTTCTCCTAGACACCTCTACAATACACTGTTCACACACTAGTGAACACAACTTCTTCTACGCAATGATCCAACACACTAAATTTTGAATACAACACCTTTGAACGCCTTTGATCAACATATCTGAAACACATAGGTAGATATTCAACCTAGAAGAAATGTGGAGTGACAACAAAACACTACTCTTTAACCCAAAACACACTGCAACTCACTATTTCCTCTTTTTATCAAATTTTATCAAAATCATTTGGAAACCAAGCACCAAGAACACATCCTCATCATCTCCATCACTTCCTTAACCATAGATAGAAGATTATCAAAGAAACACTAGAGGTTGACACCAGTAGCTTACTAATGACAACATAATGCAACTAATCAAAGCATCATCAATGCAATAACATAGAAAATACCAAAAACTACACATACTATTGCAATAATATTCTTCTCATACAGTTGACACCAATGACAACACCAACTGCTCATACTTGCAACATATTTCATTTAACACTTATTTTAAATTATGAGATCTCAAAAGAGTAATTCATTTAAATAATCCACTATTGAATATTCCATAATACAAGGTACATATCCAAAAAGTATCATTTATGATGTCATATTATACAAATTTATAAATCATAAATATAGCAATTGTTGTATGAAATACAAATAATGTATTTGAGTAACCCAATGTTTGGCATTCTTCAATTGTAAGAGGGAGAGCATCACTTGATTTCTTTTCCTCCAAACATATACCAACAATCCACCACACACCTTCCATCATTAAGTGGTTGTACCCTTCATGAGGGTAGTCAAATAAGGTAATCATCAAGTACATCTTATCATCCAAGAACTAGTGTTTTCTCCAATTATAAATAATTTGTCAGACTCTAGATTCACTCTAGCTAAGTATGAAACAACCTAGCTATTTTATAAATAGGTAAATATTATGAATATGCAATCAGTGATTCTGTATTATTTTTTCCAATTTTTTTATTAAAAAACACTCTCCATAATGGAGATGCATTTTGTATGTTCACACACCTCTATCTTCAAACTAGTTATAAAGAATTAATTTCACATTCAAGAACACATGATAGTATAATATTTAAAATATATGTAATATTCATATATTTAAGTAATCCTCTTATTACAGGCTCAAGGATAGACTATTGAGGAGTTTATGCTAGCTAAAAATCACATAGGTAAATATGTGATAGGATTCTAACTAAAATGATTTAATAAAAATGAAACTGTTGTGTAGTAATATGTATTTCCACTACTAGATTAAACATATTTTTAGTCATTCATAATTTTTATAAGCATGTATAATTTTTCCTCATAATAAACAAGTATGCCCAATTTAAACAATTGATAAATAAAAAAATGCTCAAGAATGAAAGTATAGTTCTCTACTAATAATTTATGATCAATTTTTCTATAAGAATATAAATAATATAGGTAAAATCAATACTCTTATTTTTCTCTACCCTAAGTATAATATAAACTATTTTAAATAAAAATCTAAAAAAATCCCATTTAAGAAAAATGTAGATGTTTATATGCAACTTCCAAATCTAATCATGTAGGAGCATTCAGGTTCATTGGTAATCCTCGTCAACCAAAAATAATTTCCATGTTTTTGTTGTTGTTGTTTTCTTTTTTTTGTTGTTATAGGAATGGTTGGTCAATTTTCCTAAGGATTATAATCAATTCTTGACGAAATAACATCACCTTGAAAAGAATCCAAATGGGTGTTCACCTTTCACAATTGGTGAAGTTTTGACCAAATTTGAGCAAGTTAGAGATGTGAAGTTTTCATACCTATCCAGATAATTACATAAAAATTAGACCATCTTGGATGCCTTTGAATCCTTGATACGTCCTCATGGTCATGAAAACCTCACTAAGGTCTTTTATTATCCAAATTATGGAACTTTTTCTAGTAATCAAATATTGTGAAACTTTCACCCTATTTTGGATCTATGGGACTTTTCAAATGATCTGGATTCTTGTCAGATCCTCACAATTCCTCATTGACCCTATTTCCCTACAAGATGGAATCCAATTACAAAATTTTGCACTACACCTTGATTTGTGGAACTTTATGTTCCATGTTGGTGTTGAATGAAAAAGATAAATGAGAGGGGGGTGAATTAGTTATAGCAAATTAAAACATAAAAACCCTCAACATTAATAAGATCCATGTGCATTCATTAAACCATTATTCTATTAAAGTGATTAAACATGAAATGCAAATAACAAAAAATGAAATAACAAAACCATACACAAGAGAATACCAGATTTACGTGGAAAATCCAATGAGGGAAAAACTATAGTGAGGATTAACTCACAATATAAGTAATTTCAAAACTGGTACAAGAGCTCACTACCAAAATAGGATGCACTATCCAAAAAGGCTCACAGTTAGGGATCACTACCACAAAAAGAAAACAAGAAGATAGAAGAGAAATGTTACACATAGAAAAACTTCTCAATGCAAAAAGGAATCTATCACAAATTCTCCAACACTTTCGTAGCCTTGCATGAAATATTTAGGACACCTTTGACACACTACCTTCAAGAATCCAACACTTTGAATTTTGCACTACTATGCTCAAATTCACATCTATACTTCTAAAATTCACATCCATCACATCACTCACATTGATCTCACATCTATCTTGTCTCTCTCTTGCATATTACAACAACATTACTCTTATTTATATCAACCTCAACCTCAAAAACCTTCTCCAAGGTCATTAACTATCTGTTATACTTACAGACTCAAATTAGGTCAACACCTAAACATTCCTACAATGGATAAGAATGAAGGTGACCCATACAACTCCTCAATTAGGACCCAAAATAATCCTAACACACCTCAACTCGCATTAACAAGCCTTGCATGTAGTGCTAACACAAGGTCGGCCAATATCCATGCTAAACACCATAAAACATTAAGTACATACTTAAATGAATCTTGTAGTGTCAAAAAATGTTGTAAGTGAAATTTTCACACTTGTTTGGTTCATCCTTGTAAAACTAAGCTTAATGATGCCTTGAATTAGTGTTGTAATGTGTTTAACACAATCACATTAGGTCTTGGGCCCTTGTGAATTAAATACACTTAATCATGCCTTATTCGAAGTGTTGTAAAGTTTTGTAACACACTTTCACACTTTTCTAGGGTTTTATTTAAATAATTGGGCTTCTTTATGCTTTAATTGGCCTTATCTTGCATCCACAAGCCTCATTTAATGCATCTTTTTTAGGATAATCCTGACAAAAATCAACATCCAATAATAATTCAGTTGTTTTCAAGTTGTATGGCCCAGATTTAGTGATTTGGGACTCATACGTCACCTTGGGAATATGGGTCCCACTTAGGTTTTTGAGTCCCAATCCTGGTTTTACACCTTTCTAAGCATTTTTGAAAATTTTCCCATAAATTATGCCTAATGGGACTCATACGCCACCTTAGGCGTATAAGTCCCGTGTGGCCTAAAATTAAAATTAATTCAAATTATTGATAGGATTTTATCCTCCTAGATCTAATGTCAGCTTGTAGTGTTGTAATTTCGGGAATTCTTGCATAATTAAGTATAAATACAAGGTTTTTTCACTCATTTTCACCTAACAAGAAATCAAGTGACTTAGCAAGTTGAATGATCATTCTTATAGAAAATTTGAGTTCGCAAGAGCATTCATGCATTTACAAGAGCATCCAAGAGTCTTCAAGAGTAGATTATCAAGCATTTTAGAGCATTATTCAAGCATCAAGCATCATGTCAAAGTCTTCATGCATCATGTATGTTTTGGAGCTAACAATTGTGATGTAGGGTTTCATGATTCAAGCTAGCATTTCATTCAAGATCTATCTTGTCCAAGCAAGAGTCAAGATCTACTTCCATTGGATCTATCTCATACATGTTTGCAACACTTCATTGCTAGGGTTTGGTGAGTTGCAACATCATATTTTGTTCATTCATCATCCTCAATTCCTATTCAACCTTGTTTCACTCTAAACCCTAAACCCCCAATACCATCAACCCTAAACCCAATATTCTAAACCCTAATCCTTATACCCAATACACTTAACACTATACCCTAAAACTTGAACATTATCCCTCAACCCTCAACCCTATACCTTAAACCCTAAACCCTACACCCTCAACCCTCATCCCTATACCATATACACTCAACCTTATACCATAAAACATGAATATTATCCCTCAAACCTATACTTAAAACCAAAATCCTACACTCTTAACCCTTAACCATATACCTTATACCCTAAACCCTACACCCGAAGCCCTATAGCCAATATCCTAAACCCTAATGCCTATACCCTATACACTTAACCTTATAACCTCAAACCTCAACCCTCAACCCTATACTTAAACCCTCAACTCTAAACCCAATACCCTCAACCCTATACAAAATATCCTAAACCCTAATCCCTATACCCTATACTTAATATCCTAAACCCTAATTCCTATACCCTATATACTTAACTCTATACCCTCAACCCTGAACACTATCACTCAACCCTCAAACGTATACCTTAAACCATAAAAAATACACCCTCAACCCTCATCCCTATACCCTATACCCTCAATCTTATACCCTAAACCCTAAACATTATCCATTAACCGTATACTTAAACCATAAACCCTACACTCTCAACCCTATACCTTAAACCCTAAAATCTACACCCTAAATCCTATACCCAATAACCTAAACCCTAATCCGTATACCATATACACTTAACCTTATACCCTCAACCCTTAACCCTCAACCCTACATTCAACCTTGTAACCTAAACTCTATACCGAATATCCTAAACCCTAATCCCTATACCCTATACACTTAATCCTTAACCCTCAACCATAAACACTATCCCTCAACCCTCAAATCTAAACCCTCATCCCTCATCCCTATAACCTATACCCCCAAACTTATACCCTAAACCCTAAACATTATCCCTCAACCCTATGCTTAATCCCTAAAACCTTCATTCAACCTTGTACCCTACACCCTAATCCCTAAACCTAATACCCTCAACCCTATAACCAATATCATAAACCCTAATACCTATACCTTATGCACTTAACCTTATACTCTTGAAATTTTGAACACTAACCCTCAACCCTCAACCCTATACCTTAAACCCTAAACCCTAAACCCTACACCCTCAACCCTCATCCCTATAACCTATACCTCAAAATTATAACCTAAACCCTCAACATTATCCCTCAATCCTCAACCATTGACCTTATAATTAAACCCTAAACCCTACATTAAACCTTGTACCCTAAACCTTGAACCATAAACCCTAAACCCTAAACCCTAAACCCTAAACCCTAAACCCTAAACCCTAAACTCTCAACCCTAAACCTAATACCCTCAACCTTATATCTAATATCCTAAACCCTAATCCCTATACCCTATACACTTAACCCTATACCGTCAACATCAAACACTATCCCTCAACCCTCATCCCCATAACTTAAACCCTAAAACCTACACCTTCAACCCTCATCCTTATAACCTATACCATCAACCTTATATTCTAAACCCTAAAAATTATCCCTCAACCCTATACTTAAATCCTAAACCCTAAAACCTCAATCCTAAACCCAATTCTCTCAACCCTATATCCAATATTTGAAACCCTGATCCCTATACCCTATACACTTAGCCCTATACCCTGAACTTTGAACACTATCCCTCAACCCTAAACCCTATACCTTAAACCCTAAACCCTACACTCTTAACCCTCATCCCTATATGTTATACCCACAACCCTATACTTAAATGGTAAACCATACACTCTCAACCCTTAACCCTATACCTTATACCCTAAACCCTATACACAATATCCTAAACCCTATACACTTAACCTTATACCCTTAACCCTGAACATTATACATCAACCCTCAACCCTCAAACTTATACTTAAAACCCTAAAACATACATTCAACCTTGTACCCTAAACCCTAAACCCTCAACCATAAACCTAATACCCTCAATCCAATACCCTAAACCCTATACCCAATATCCTAAACCCTAATACATATACTCTATACACTTAACCTTATACCCTCAACCCTCAACCCTATACCATAAACCCTAAACCCTAAACCATCATCCCTCATCCCTATACCCTATTTCGTCAACTTTATACCTAATATCCTAAACCACAATACCTATACCCTATACACTTAACCTTATAACCTCATCCATATACCTTAAACACTAAACCTTACACCTTTATCCCTCATAGGGGGAGAGAAAGGAGGGGGGAGGGAGGGAAAGGGGGGATAAAGATTGGAGAGGGAAGGACATGTAGAGATATAGGAGATATAAAGAGTATAAAATGAAGGAGAGAGGGAGGGAGAGGTATAGGTGAGAGAGAGGGAGATATAGAGAGAGTGTGGTAGGGAGTGATGGAGGGAGATGTAGGTAGAGAGGGATAGGTGAGATAGAGAGAAGTAGAGAGAGATAGAGATAGAGATATAGGGAAGGAGGGATGGTGGGAGAGAGAGGGGAGGAAGGGAGAGGTAAAGAGGGATAGGTGAGATAAAGATAAGTAGTGGAGAATGGTGAGATATATAGGAGAGAGTTATAGAGTGGGAAAGAAAATGGTGAGATAGAGGATAGAGTGAGATAGAAAGAGGGTGAGGGAGGAGGGAGAGAGAGCAAGAGAAATAGGTAGAGGGAAGGAGAGGAGAGATGGAGAGTAGATAGGGTAAAAGGTAGGGAGGGAGACATCAGTGAGATAGAGATAGAGAAAAATAGACATATAGAGAGAGAGATGGAGGGAGAGGTAGATAGAGATAGGGAGAGAGGAGATAAAGATAATGAGAGAGGGAAGGAGAGGTAGAGAGAGAGAAGTAGAGAGGGAATGAGGGAGGGAGTGAGAGAATTAAGATAGAGAGGTGTAGAAAAAGTGGTAGGGAGTGATGGATGGAGAGGCAGGTAGAGAGGGATTATGGAGATAGAAACTAGAGAGGGAAGGAGAGGGAAAGGTATGGATGGAGAGAGTGGGAGGTGAGAGAGAGGTGAGATAGAGAGAAATAGAGAGAAAGTGGTAGGTAGTGATAGATGGATAGGTAGGTAGAGAGGGAGAGGGGAGATATAGATAAGTAGAGAGGGAATGAGGGAGGGAGAGGTATGGAGGGAGAGAAAGGTGAGATAGAGATGTGTAGAGAGAGTGGTAGGGTGTGATGGATGGAGAGGTAGGTAGAGAGAGGGATTGGGAGATGGAGAGTAGATAGGGAATAAGAGAGGGAAAGAGAAGTATGGAGGGAGAGAGAGGGATGTGAGATAGAGAGAAATAGAGAGTGGTAGGGAGTGATGGAGGGAGAGGTAGATAGAGAGAGGGAGAGGGGAGATAGAGAGATGTAGAGAGGGAAGGAGGGAGGGAGAGAGAGAGAGGGAGAGGGGAGATACAAATTATTAGAGAGGGAAGTAGAGGTGGAGAGATAGAGAGAAGTAGAGAGGGAATGGGGGAGGGAGGGAGAGAAGTGAGATATAGATGTGTAGAGAGAGTGGTAGGGAGTGATAGATGGAGAGGTAGGTAGAGAGGGAAGGAGAGGGATAGGTATGGATGGAGAGAGTGGGAGGTGAGAGAGAGTGGTAGGTAGTGATGGATGGAGAGGTAGGTAGAGATGGAGAGGGGAGATAAAGATAAGTAGAGAGGGAGGGAGAGGTATTGAGGGGGAGAGAGGTGAGATAGAGAAAAATAGAGAGAGTGGTGGAGGGAGAGGTAGAGAGAGAGAGGGAGAGAGGAGATAAAGATAAGTAGAGAAGGAAGGAGAGGTAGAGAGAGGAGAGATAGAGAAGTGGAGAGTGAATGAGGGAGGGAAAGGTGAAATAGAGAGGTGTAGAGAGAGAGAGTGGTAGGGTGTGATGGATGCAAAGGTAGGTAGAGAGATGGATTGGGAGATAAAGAGTAGATAAGGAGGAAGAGGGAGAGAGAGAGAAGTACGAATGGAGAGAGAGGGAGGTAAGAGAGACGTGAGATAGAGAGAAATATAGAGTGGTAGGGAGTGATGGAGGGAGAGGTAGGTAGAGAGAGGGAGAGGGGAGATAGAGAGAAGTAGAGAGGGAAGGAGGGAGGGAGAGGGAGAGTAAAGAGAGGAGAGAGAGAGAGAGAGAGAGAGAGTGGTAGGGTGTGATGGATGCAAAGGTAGGTAGAGAGATGGATTGGGAGATAAAGAGTAGATAAGGAGGAAGAGGGAGAGAGAGAGAAGTACGAATGGAGAGAGAGGGAGGTAAGAGAGACGTGAGATAGAGAGAAATATAGAGTGGTAGGGAGTGATGGAGGGAGAGGTAGGTAGAGAGAGGGAGAGGGGAGATAGAGAGAAGTAGAGAGGGAAGGAGGGAGGGAGAGGGAGAGGAAGAGAGGGAGAGAGAGAGAGAGAGAGAGAGAGAGAGAGAGAGAGAGAGAGAGAGAGAGAGAGAGAGAAGGATGGATAGGTAGAGAAGTAGTTCTTGAGCTCAAGGGAGAGAGAGTCGGATAAAGGGATGTAGATAGTCAGAGAGAGGTCTAGAGTGTAAGGGATTAAAAATGGGTGAGATAGAGAGAAATAATACAACTTGCAAATTATTGAAATTTGATTGCTCGATTATTGAAAATTAACATGTTCACTACTAAAATTTGACTAAGTCTGAAAATTTATAAGATCTTCCAAAAACTAGAATTTGCATTATAACTCCTAGAGATCTAAAACCACTCTCAAACATCCTAAAACTATATACATAAAATATAATTTAAAGTATAGGAAAGTAAATTTCCATATGTATATAGTTTCCCTCAAAGATAACAAGACGTAAGAGAAAAAAAGAGAAGAAAAATAAATTCAATGTAGACCAAAACGTGAGCACATTACAACACGCTCGAGTTTTGGTAATGCATTTATAAAACACGAGTGTGTTATAATGCGCTCACATTTTGTGAATGCATTCAAATAACATGAGCACACTTATAATGCGCTCGTATTTTGTCTTTCTTTAGGAATCCCCAAGCCTTTGGCTTGGATTTTCTTTGGATTTCCAACCCAAAGGCTTTGAAGGCCTTCCCAACATCCAAAGATGTATTTTTGCATATTCTACAA